>JAKSZP010010553.1:0-270496 GCA_022478985.1 Massospora cicadina
TTGGTCACAAAAAACATATTTAAAGTGGGCCAGGGAAATTCAGGTTCTGCAGAAGTGCGCTTAAGCCTTGACGCTCCAATAAACAGATGCTTCTGTCCATTTTTGTGTAATACACTGAAAGTGCCTTCACTCGAGTAATTGATTATAGCTGTATTTTACTCAAACTTAGAATTTCATAACTTGAATGGAATTTGAACCCCTGCTCTCCAATTAACTAAATTGAACCGTCTTCATTTGAAACATAAATTGTTCATTTTAGTGCCTGGGCCAAGATAAGAGGCTGGGCGTTTTGCACCCCATTAGTATCAACCCAGGCAAGCTTGGCTTGCACCCAGCGTTGATCTAAGGTGTGTTTCAGGTCAGGAAGAGCATGAAGTTTCACCTTCTGGGCCTCCTGTCGCCCAGCCTTATCTCTAGCATCAGTTCCCACTGTTATGTTATCCAACCATGACAGTAATCCTGTCCACTTGATCTTTGTTAAGATCCTCTGATGGCAGTCTCCTTTGGCCTAACACACAGTCGACAGCAATCCCTTAGCCGTGGTTCCCTTCATCTCTAGATCCCCGCTCAGATCTCTACTCTTCTCTGAGAGTCTACTAATTATTGCCTTCTGCAATAATATCCTTGAGATGAAATCTTCATGCTAGATGCTGATAGTCTAACTATTACTAAATCTATAATAAAACTAATAATGTTCTAAAGTAATAATGTATTAGTGTATATGTGTTTTTAACTATGTTTTTTACCTCTATCTATTTTATTAGAGTGAATCCTAGGGAATTTATAGGGGATTTGGCCATCTAACCCTCGGTTGACACCTCTTCAATAAAACGGCAGCCATTGCCATTGAATCACCCTTCTTCATCTCAGCAGCGATGATCTTCTCCATCCTGGCTAGGATTCTGACGTTGGCATCCTTGAGACCTCAAATGGAAAGATTCAGAAATGTGTCCCTAACTTTTTCCTCTCAATCCAAGCAAATCAACCATAATTGGCTAGCGACCTGCTTAGGTAATGGGACTTTTTATCCATTATGGCAGGTCACTTCACCAATCAATTGATTCACTAGTTTCAGGCGGCATCACTCGCCTCAAAACTCATTAAACATTCCCAATCAGTCAGTGATGAAACCCAGCCAATCTCAATTGGTACACCTGATAGTTAATCACTATCAGATGCCCCTATTTTGTTAACCACTCCACCCGATGAGATATTAGGTATTCATCCGGATCAATCCCTGATGGATACAACCAGACAAATATCCTAAAATCCCCCAAACGTAGTTCCTCCAAAATTTGGGTCAACTCGATTTTCAATCCACTTTTCTTTAGGGTTTTTTCACCTAGCGATACCAGGTAATCTAGCAGGCTGGGAATATGGGCAAAAATTCCAACAGATGGAAGTCCAAGGCCTCTATGATTTCTGGACTGGTACCAACAAGCCAGAAAGGGGCTGAAAATTTGGGTTTTTCCTGTTACAAACAATGCACTCCTTTGTTTAATGTACAACCACTGCTGAAATCTCTTTCCAGTTATACATGCAGTTGATAGGATCAAGGTGATTTTTCCTTCCTAGGACGCCCCAAGGTTATCCCATCATGATGCCCCTGATTATCTCCAGGCAAAGAGGTCTGTCAGGAAGCCATAAGCGTCCCTGGAACCATAACATAACATTTTATACATGATACCCCTTTTAATAAGTCTTTCTGGTTGAAGTTTCACTTGGAAAGAAATATTCTGTACTCTGAGGACACAGATTGTGACAAAACAACCCATATGAACAACTATACTCATACAGGTTCTCTAAGGAAGCAATACCTGGTGCACTATTGATTGCAGATGGCTTATTAGACATAATCTTATCTGGGGAATTATCAACTGAGTGTTACGGAGCTCCACCTCCTTGAAGTCAGATGCTAATGTAGTATTACAACTTAGGGCATCAGCCAGACAGTTCTCCTTGACTTTTGTAGACTCATATGAGCTTACAAACTCTGAAAGAGTCTCATGCCAATGAGATTGTTGCAGAATTAAGGCATGAGGGGCATGGTAGTACAACATCCCTCAATTGTCAGTACAAACCCAGAAGGGCTGGGAAGAACCAGGGAGGCGATGACTCTAGTGAATTAATGCTAGTACTACTAAAAAGTTCCTTTTCATAAACAGCATACTTTAACTTAGGTAAGTACATCTTTTGAGAAAAATATCCTACATGATTCTCAACTCCATTTTTGCACTCTTGTACTAGAGAAGCAGCGATAACAAAAAATGGAAGCGCTAATAACCACTTTAAACTCCATATCAGGGTCCACATGATGAAGAACGGATGTGGAGAGCAAAGTGCACTTCACGGCCTAGAAGGAATCCTTCAGGGCAGATGACCAAAAAGAGTTTAACTCCACTGGCTTTATACAAAGGTGTTGCAGCCTCCTTAAGATTTTGGATGAAAATCTTATGGAGATTGAATGTCCCCAAAACTTCTCAATTTTCTAACTTAAGTTGGCTTGGTCCAATACCAAATTGCCCTCTACTTGTACAGAGTGATCATAAAGCCTTTGTCAAAATAATGTTGCCCAGGAAAGTGACCCAAGATTTAAAAAATTCACTCCTATTGATCTTTAGTGTCAAGTTTGCTTCTCTCAATTGCTCTTCCACTTGCCACAGATGGGTTTCTTAGGATGCTTGATCAGGGAGAAAACCAAAACGTTATTCATATAGGCCACAGCACATGCCCCTAAAAACTCTCCCAATGCATCATTAATACAGTGTTGAAAAATTGCAGGCGCATTCTTAAGACTAAAACGCATGCCCTCAAATTGGAAAATCCCCTTCCTGGATAAAATGCAGTGTGCTATTCCTGCCTCTTTTTTGACGCGGATCTGGATAAAGCATTCAAGCAATCCATCTTGGAGAAGGCTTTGGCTTACTAAATAAAAGGCAATTTGTGCCTCCAAAGAAATGGGATACAGATTGGGTATGGTGATATTATCAAGTTACAATAATCTACACAAGGCTGTAGAGTGCTGCCTTTCTTTTCCAAAGAGAAAAGTGATGAGAACACTGGAGAGGTACGCTGAAAGTTGGCTCTTTATGCAATTTGCTCCATAACCCACACATCTAATGCTACCTCTTCCTGCAAAGTCAAACGGTAGATTGGGGAGGAAATGCAAACCAGGTCAACTGTGAGTTTGAAATCACAAACCCTCAATGTTCAAGTAAGACATTTGCAGCAGCTGCATCAAATGAAGACTCTAATATCTATAAACAGGAAGGCAAGAGTACTTTTAAAGTGGGCTTCATAAGAGGCGCGATACTGAGTTTATTTGCATTGGGCATTAAGGCAAATTGCCCAGTGTGTCTACCTCCAAAAAAATTATTATTTCTTTTCCACTGTTTATAACAAAGTCAAAATATTGTCCTTCAATTTGGTTTTGATGTAGAATTTTCTCCACCACTCCACTTCCAAGATAATTGGGTACATCAAAGTTTGACTGTCAATAAGAGGTCAGCCAACTGGTACTTACCAACTTGATATTCAACTAATCCCAAATTTTCAGTATGGGAATACTGTCAGGCAAACAGCAAGCTAGAATTAGACTGGCCTGCCAGCCTGAGTGCCAAAGCACCCAAACAGCAAACCAGAACGCCAGAGGCACTGCTGCTGGTATGACGGTTATGGAACTAGGAATGAGTTTCGCCAATAATTGCCTATGAGCCATAATCGCATATAGGCACATAGTGAAATACCAGATGAACACTGCCATAAAACCGGAGGGGTGTTGGAATACCAGTGGAAAAGGCGGTTTGTTTTTTAACTTAAAAAACTAGAATTGGGGAAAGAATTTTTTATTGGAAAAAAAAAGGAAAAAATTGACCAACAATTTTCTTAGTGCAAGGTATCTGATTAAATAGTGTTCAATTGTGGTGAATCCAAGCAGGGATCGGGTCCCTCAAATTCACCTAACCTGGCGAATTTTTTGGGTAATGGAGCATATAATTTCAATTGGAACTGACATCAAAGGATTTGGAGGCAGGCCGAGTCACTTTCAGTTCAACCTTGAACGCCTGAACTGAGGCTCAACTGCATTTACAAAGGTTAGCATGATGGCATCTGGTTTGAAGAGCAACGGGAAATCCACAGGCCACCCCATGTAGGGGCGGTCCCAATTGGTTGGAAGCGTGTTTGGGATGCCCAACCCACCTGTTCCCAGTCGCTGGGCAATTTGTTTAGTTGAATGAGTTACATCAGCTGCAACTCCCAATTTTCTGGATTGGGGTTTTGAACTGTCAGCGATGGTTTCCAAAGATACCATCTGCACATTGGGGATCATCCCCAACAATTTTGGGAGGGGGTTGGAGTTGACAATTATATTGGTGGCTGAGTCAAAACCATCTGCAATTCCGGCTGATGATTTGACATTTGTCCTTTTTTTGACATGCATTTTCTGATTGCCCAGCTTTGATCCCATTGGTCTCAGACTCTTCAACATTGATTTGGTGATCTTGGCGCAGAGGTCCTTAATGAGGCTGACCAGTTTGACTAAGGTGAGTGAGGGTACTGGGGGAGGAATCCAAAGAGGGAGGGCTGTTACCCAGCACTTGTCTACCATGTGGGTGAGGTCGCCCTGGGTGACAATGGGTACAGCCGCCCTCTTTGGCCCATTTTTACTTAGAAATGGAAAGAGCACCTGATCTATGCACAGGGGACGTTCCCCTGGACTTACAAATACCCTAGAACACCTGCCCCAACTATACCACCAGATAAGTAGCATAACTCAAAGTAGTCTCTAGGTATTGATCAATAAAGTTCTTAGAGGCACTGGTATCCACCATAATTGTTGTATTATACTTCCCTGAAGGGGAAGAAGAGTAGCAGATAGCAAAAATACCAAGAATATCCTTATTTAATACAGACAATGAAAAAAATTTAATAGTAGGATCAACTTCAGACATAATAATACCACCAGAATCTGTCTGTAAATCAATCATGTAGCGGGGGTAATTTGCTACTATTATGACTGATGAAACGCACTAGCAACATTTTCTGCAATGCGTACCTATTGCCTTATTCTTTTAGTAAAAAGGCCTCACATCCTGAGTGTGGCAAATCATAATGGCCGCAAGCTGAGGCTTCTCAGGGTGATATGATAGACAGAAATTGGATCAGGGCTGGCCCCACAAGAGCTTATAAAAGGCTGTTGTGAGATTTGCCCATATTCCCAGCTGACTAGATTACCAGGGATTGCTAGGGGATAATTCTCTATTGCAAAGTGAATTGGATTTCAGTTAACCCTGTTTCCGGGGTAACTATGTTTGTGGAATTTTAGGTTTTTGTCTGGGTCAGATCCATTGGGGATTGATCCAGATGAATGCTTAAGATCTCGTTAGGCAGAGTTGCCAATAGAATAGGAGCATCTGATAGTTGATTAACTATCAGATGTACCAATTGAAATTGGTCAGGTTTCATCGCCAAACAATTGGGAATTTAAGGAGTAAGTTGTGAGGCGAGTGATGCACCTGCAACTATTGAATCAATCAGTTGGTTCATGACCTGCCTTAATGGGTAACAAGTCCCACTACCTAAGCAGGTCGCTTGCCATATATAGTTGATTTTCTTGGATGGAGAGAAAAACGTTAGGGACACATTTTCTGACTCTTTCCATTTTAGGTCTTGAGGATGTCCAATGACATAATGCTAGCCAGGATGGGAAGACCATTGCTGCTGAGACAAGGATGGGTGATTCAATGATAACGGCTGCCATTTCATTGAGAAGGTGTCAACTGAGGGTTGGGCGTTAATTACTTACTATAAATTTCCTAAAGAATTCACTAATAAAAACACATTATTTTACAAACTAATTACCAGAAGTATTATCTTAGTACACTTTATCAGAATCCATTTCAAGTTCTATTCTTTCTCAAGGAAATAATTGCTGTGTGCTCTAATTGGGAGACTCTTTAGGATAAAGAGTAAGAATCTGAGCAGGGATCCAGAGAAGAAGCTGAATCAAATTGTGGATTGCTGCCAACTATGTGTCACAGAGAAACTGTAAACAGAGATCTGAGCATAGATCGAGTTAGGTGGTATGAGGGAACAAATCCCTATTTAGGACTTCATAAGTATATTGAGAGGAAATACTGGTCGAGCGTTGGACCAAAATTTAGTACTTCAATTCAACTATAGATAATAGTTGCCATACTATTATCAACAATTATATCAACTACTATCATACAACGCGGAGAATTGCACAAACCTGAACCTGTGAAGTTAATATATTTATGGGGGTTATTAACCTAGAATAATAATAAAACCTATTGATTTTTAAAAAAGGCTCATTTGTGTATATGTAATTTTCGTTAAAAATGGCACTTTTGGATTTTAAAGGCACCATACCCAATTTAGTACCATTTGAACATCACTATACATTACTAAAACGGCAAGACTCCCTTCCACTGAGGGTTCACAACATTCCATAGAAAGTAGTTCCAGAACAGAAAGGTTATCAAATGTTAAAAATAATAAGTTCTTTGTGTTAGACCCCTGCCAACCCCAAGCTCCTCAAGGGCAAATGCGTGGTGATGGAAGATGCCTTATGTTCTTAAAATAAACATTGAGTTTTTTAGGGCAGTATCTAAATGGGTATTTGGGTGAAACAATTATGACTAAATTTATAAAACAATCAATTATTAAATTGGAGTTAAACCTCTGTCAAACTTCAAGTTTCTCCAGAATTAGAGATGGAATCTCAAAACACTACTCTATTTTCAGAACAGAATAGTGTTTTCAAGGGTGGTACTTGTAAGGTTCTCCACTGGTGAGACATTTGCAGCTAAATTACTGGACCCCCCCTTTGGTTGGGGCGAGGAAATTTCCAAGAAAAGGACCAATCTCAGGATAAGAGTGCCAAGTAGAGCCCACCATACCCAGGTGTTTATAGACAAAATGTTTATGC
The DNA here is from genome assembly GCA_022478985.1 of Massospora cicadina. Lineage (NCBI taxonomy): Eukaryota > Fungi > Entomophthoromycota > Entomophthoromycetes > Entomophthorales > Entomophthoraceae > Massospora > Massospora cicadina. The sequence goes on from JAKSZP010010553.1 coordinate 6,953, forward strand.
TTCTTTAAAAAAATGATGTTTTAACAACATTAAGCTGAAGTAGGGTGATGCAAATTTTAAAAATTCACAAATTAGGTACTCTGCTAGTGTGCCAGGCCAACAATATGAAGACTTCTGACCCTTATTTTTTGCCTTCACTGGCTACCTTATACTACAATCTTAAAGTAAAAAATCCCCAACTCAGCATAGTCATTAAATTCACTCTCAGTCAATTAACTGCAAAAATAGGCACAGAGCCCTACACTTACCTGGCCCAGCTCTCTCCTCAATAACCCAGTATGTTGGGGTTAATCTCCCTTAATCTCTTGTTGTCAGTTATCCAGTTAGGTAGGTTCACGTGGGGTTTCCTTGTAGCTCCAATTATTAAAGTGGTAGCACAAACCACTCTCTAGAAGTAATCACCTGGAGATGCCTAAACCCTGGGGACCTATTCTCCCAATATAAAACTTCTATGGTAACTAAAACTCTAAAAAAAGATAAGAAGTAGGTAAATGGAGAAATTTATCAAGAATGATAGGTTGTGTTAATATAAAGTGATAAGTGGTAATATATTTACTGCCTATCTAATTGTCACAGTGGTTGAAAATAATATTATATTGTTCACCTTACACTAGGCTTTACTTGGATCTAGGGGAATGAAAAAATGTACGCATCTGTAAGGCAACAATCTTAAACAAATTACAAACGTCATTGGCATCAACTGCCAACAAATCCCAGTTGGACTAACTTGAGCGCCTAATCTCAATTATCTAATAGATATAAAATACTAAAAACGAATTATTACCCTCAGAATCGATCTGTATTAAATAGTAATAAATATGTAATATTAAAACTGATGATTATTCTTAGCACCAATCTCTGGCAATTTATAAATGCTAAAAAACTCATCAGCAATTTGACCCCAATACTCTGGAAACAGCTGACACTCAAAATAGCTAACTTTTTTACCAATTGAATAAGTTGCTACCTCAGAACTGAAAATAATACTAAATACAATGAAACTAAGTAAACTTAGTCAGCAATTGTTTTTGACTGATTTAAAATAGTTTTTTGTAATTCATAGTAAAAATTGTAAAAGTCAAAACCCTTTGAACTAAATAAGATTAACTTGGCAACTGTGCCTGATTAATCATCAAAAAATTTTTGGAATTGAAAGAGCCATAATATGGTTAAAGTTACAACATAGGGACTTAAACCACCCGCAGTATATATATAAATAGGACATCCAAAGGCGTTTTACTTGACTGAGTGTAAAGAACTCATTAGAGGTTTAGTGTCATGGAGCGTGTAATAGTATTAAGACTGGCCTGGAGCTCCAAGTGAGTGACCACCCAGAACAACAGCCAGAATACCTGCGGTACAACCATCTATATTAATGGATAAAACAGTAGTAAGGCTGCTACAAGCACCAACCACAGATGTCCAAAATTGGTATCCATTGTTATAAATTACCTGACGGACTGCTATAAATCACATATAAAATTTTTTTTAAGGATCATCTTATTTGAATTGTTAAAGGTAGTAAGGGAAGAAAAATGGAGTGACAGCGGAACCTTCCAGGGTCTGCTGCCTTATAAGCTCATAAACAAACTGGGGACTCAAATGATTACACTCACTGTCAGAAATAACTTTTTAATTTGCTGCGGATTGGCATCCCAAAATTCTATGATGATAAATTGATTCCAGCATGTCAGCTAACTCATGCTTGAACTTTGCCACCAACTCTCCCCTCCTGACGTGGTATTACTTAGAGGATCAACATCGCTTTATTCAACAGGTGGTTGGGATGCCCATGGCCAGGCCACATATGGCTGGTCCCACTGGGTCAGGAAGGGATTGTTACACCTGTGCCTATCAGGGACAGGCTCACGTTTTTGATTATGAAGGGCCACGGCAAATGGGAATTCCCACGCCCAAAACTTATTAACTTGATTTCCAATTCAGCTGAACTTAATTAACAACATCATTAGAACTTGAATCACCAGAAACCTTTGAGGGGAAGAATCAATGTCAACCCTCTGCTGGCCAAGATCTCTGGCCGCCGCCACACTCCCCACACACCCTTTTATTTGTGGTACCAACTCATGAGTGGTTAGCATAGAAGAAAATGACGCAAACTTCAAGGGTTATGCCATCACCCACCTCTCATATACAACATGGGCTAAACGCCCAGGGTGATGAGGGGACGGCAAGCAGCTTTTTCCATCTCTTGGTCCAAAACGGGAATATCTCCTGATTCAGCCACAGGGGTTGCTCCCCCAAACTTATACCTAGAAGGGAGAGGATGCAGGTTGCTGAGCTTCCAGAAGACGTTCCAAGCCTTCTGTTAACTTTCAAAAATTAGGATGATCTCTATTATTATAGATACCCAGTGAGATGCACTGGGTGAAGGATGAATTAGAAAATCAGCGCTGCAAAGGGCAAATATGAGATGCATATATTGAAATTGATAGAAGTTTAGAAGAAATAAAACTAGCACATGCTTTATTTAAGGATTAAGGTAGGTCTTGGAATAATTTCAGCAGGGCCTAAAAAGGTCTTAAACTACCAAGTACATGCAGGAAGGGAAAGTTCCCTTGTGGAAAGTAAGAAAAGAAATGCTGAGTCATGCCACCACTTAAACCAACAATAAATCTGTGGTGAGTAGCATAGTGACTGCAGAAACCAGCCAACACATTATGGTATCTCTAAAAAAGAGCCCTACATGTAAAAGATCTACAATAATAATAAAAGGATTGTTCAAATAATTTGAGGAGTTTTTCTATAACTTTCCTTTTTAAGGAAGGAAGGAAGATCTAAATTTCAACCCACAAGGAAACAACAAATAACAATATAAAGAAATCTCATCTGAATGAGGTCAACACCTTCCTGGCTGATAGAGATAAATTGAAAAACTTTTTAAGGAGGCTAACGGCTATGCTGACAAAAGGTAGCATATGATAAGCAAATAGTATAGAATGACTATATTCAAGAGATAAGAGAGACAACCTACAGATAGATTAGTTAGATAAACAATACTATAAGACTAGCTGAGGTGAAAGGCTCAGATCAATTTGTTAATGCTTTAAATTGAGTTTTACCAATAATATGAAACTACCATCAATAGTAGTCCTATAACTTGAGTATGTGTGAGCTTGAGAATTTGACATCAAAAATAAAGTTACCATTATAGTAATATTATATATTTTGAAATTAAAATGAATCTTTGTTTGAAGATTAGATGTAATGAATGTCCTCATTTAAACTATAATTGGTAATCTGCAGCGCCATTGATGAACACCCTGCACCTCATCATGTGATTTCTTGTGATTAACTTGGTCCTTTTTGGCCTTAACCCAACGTTGATCCATGGTATATCTGAGATCAGGGATAGCGGCTAACTTGCTACCTTTGGCCTTCCTTATTTCCTTCTTGTCCCCACAACATACCAGAATTCATGTCATGAGACATGAAAATTGTTTAGTCTAAGATCATCTTAAACCTGCTCTAAAATATTACAAAAATTAAATTCTAGAATGTCATTCATAGTTTTTGTGTAGCTTTACTTAAATTCCATAAGATAACTTTTAGAGTTTCTACTATATTTAGACTTTTATTTCTTTATATCTTAATATATAATTTCATAATTCCTTAGATGGTAAGTATATAAGTTTTTCTCTATTTTGTAATATCTTCTTAGTATACATATAAAGATTTTTGATTTTTTCAACTATAGTTTGATGAAAAAACTCACAGGAGGTTTCAGCATTAAGTTAAAAAAGTAATGAGAATCTAGTATTTTTAACATCAAATAACTTTTTGATATACCAATAGAACTATAAAATAACTTGTAATTAACAAGGGGTTAGAAATAAGCTATGAAGGCAATTAAAAATTGATAAAAGTTTAATTTTAGATATTATTAATTATAACATAGCATTGAAGATGTTAGAAGATTTGTACTGTAGAAATGTCAAACTGACTAGCTCTACAGATATCAAAGGCCAACTCTTTTTTATCATTAATGAATATTTAATAAAGGTTACAATTTTAGAATAAAAAATTATAATATCAAAGAATATATCTTCAGACAGTTGTAGAATTTCAAATATCAATAGATTACCTCAACATCTTTCTCTTTGATTTACATTATCCTAGGTCTTGATGTAGTTCAAACTCAAGCCATAAAAATATTAGATTAAAATAATAGTTTTGATTTGTGATAGTTAAAATTTATTTTTTAGAAATAAGAAAATATTTATCACATTTAAAGATTTTATACCAATGTACTACAGATGCTGCAACCACACTTATCATATAAGAAATATTAAATATATATCTTAAACTATTTCATAAACATATAGTATAATAGCAAAAAGCACGCAAAATACCACTTGTATGTCAAAAGAATTTATAAAACCTAATTAATACTAAATATTAGTTTCACAGGGTTTACTGTGGATACCAGAGTAATCATTACTTAGGAAAGCAAGCATATCTAAGGGCCAACTAAACTTTGGTGATGGACTAAGAACCCTAAGAATGGTGGTACATCCAAGTCAAATGAGTGCCCTGAGGCTTATATATACCTGAGCAATAGAGATATAAGCAGGTTTGTAAAAATAGATACCAGAAGATAGTCAACAAAGTATCAAAAAATTTAGATGAATGACTTACAAATGATGGATCAACTGAGAAAAAAATTTACCTGATTGGATGTGTCAGGTCACCAGGGTGGAATCACTTGGAGCGCAATTATATGAAGGCAGGGCTTTAAAGTTCACAGAGTTGGATGAAAATTAGTACATCCAGAATAAAATAATAACTAATAATTAAATAGAAATTTAAGATTTTCCTATGTAAAAGTACTTCAAAAAAATAGTACCACTATTTATAGTGGTATGATGAAACAAAGATAAATATGAAATAAAGGGAAATTTAAGATAATGGAATTATTAGCATAATCTGTACTTACCTTAGATATTCAGGAATACTAAAGAAAGAATGTTTTCCTGATATCCAGCGTTTCATTAATCTGTCCTATAATTGGGAGAAAATTTATCAGACAACTCTCCATTGTACTTTATGGGAACATTAAAGCATTACTCAAGTATTACAATATCCACATAACATTGGTAAGATGATTTGAATTGATAACTGATAAATAGCAGAGCATTGGCAACTCTGAGAGATAAATCTTGATTGGTATTTCGCCATTCAATAATGGTTCTTTCTGGTTTGAAAATGGAAGTCAGTTGGGTGCATCAATAGGTGAAGCATTGATAAGGCGATTCATCTTAAATTCATTTGATTGTAAATTTGGCGTTATTAACCCTTTGATGCTTTGTAAAATAAGGTCAATACTAATTTTATGACCTAATCCCAATAAAGTATCAATTGCTAAATTAATTAAAATAGAAATAGGCTGAAATTGCCTAAAATATAAATGAATTCAATACCTATGGTCAAGGCTTCACACCTACTAGGGCAAATCCTGACAGGATGACTGAAATTTTTAAAAAGGGCCACACCGCCACTGGTCCTGATGGTCATCCTACAATAAATCAGAAGACACTATACCATCGATTAGGACATACAAATGGACAACATAAATCAATTAACAGAGTCACAAGAGTAACACAGATGCTCAGAAAGAATTAAGAAGATTGAGAGCACTATTAACAGCCACAAAGTGATGTGTAAAGAAGAATACTTGTGCATATAAACTTATACCTACATGATTAAATCTATCTTTTTATTCTATTACTAAAGTATAATCCATATCAATTATTACTATCACTTTAAAAATTTTCCATAAGGTATGAAAACTTATATTATTCTATATAAACAGATGTTATCACACCAACATTTAGTTTGTGCTTATTACTTAAAGTCTTCCTATGAAGAGCAAATAAGTTAGGTGGCGTTTACTTTCCCTTTTCCTATAAAAGGGCTAACATTACTATGTTAAAAATTTCTAAAATTTCAACCAATCCTACATTCACCTTGCCTAGTTATCTTTATGTTGAAAGAATTAGGCTCATATGTAGAGAAACCTCTTATATGAATTGTTAAAATGGCAAAGATTACTCAAGATAACTCATTTTTCCATGAACTACTATTAACCCAAAAAATTGGCTATTCAGTTTTATCATTTTTCTTATGTCCAAGTATCAAAATTTCAAAATTTCTTTGTGGCCAGATGTTGGAACTTTTTAGGAGGAGTGCATTTTAACTCAAATTCTTTTTACAATTTTTGTGGGCTAAATTAAGAAATAGCCAATTATGTTACAGCCCATCATTCCTTATAATTCCCATTTTTCAGTACTTTGCAACTTGATCCTCTTATCTTTAGCGCTAAACTTGGGTATTACACAACCTAGAAAGTAATTAAAGTTAATATTTAAGAACGGCGCATAGTTTATCAAGCCTTAACCCTTAAAATTGGACAATGCTCTAACTTTTTGAAGGTACTTATTTCTCTCATAGATTTTTATAAAAACATCCAAACTCTTGATTTTTTATTTTCTATCATCAGAAGCATACTTGAACATTTAGCGCCTTTCTGACTCCTCCAAACACCATCAAAGTTATCTTACCCCCCATTGATCAGAGGCTTTAAACCATACTGTTATTTAGTGCTTGAGCAACTGGGTGGTTCCTTAGTTATTGCAAGTTTACTAAGAGAAAACTCGGGCTCCCTGATCCTCACATAATAGTCCAGTCATATAAAATCACATTTTTTGCAGTGCAGTGTGACCCTTCTGAATCTCACCTCGCGTATAATCAATTTCTTTTGTTAATTGTGTGGATTTATATGTTGGTTCTCATGTTTATCATTTGCTTCATTTCATACCCACTAGAAAGCTCTACTCATCAACATGTATTCTATACCTGAAAAGGCATGTCTTTAAGGCAGGCCAAGCTTTCCTTTTACTCAAAAGTTGTCTATGAAATTAAAAATAAGGAGCTGCATGTTCCACAGTTAAACATCTCCCACATCTCATGCAGCATAAACTTATAATTCCTTTAAGAAGTGCCATTAGTTGCTGTGGTCTTGTTTCGTGATGAAGGGGCTCACAAATCATAAACTCTACATAATCTTAGGAACCTTCTATTGTCCAGTACAAGGTCCTTTGATGCAAAGATATTGTTATGATAGAAGAAAAACTTAGAGTACATCTAAAATGGCAGCATCTGCGCCCCAGTCTTCCCTTTGACAAGCAAATTTCCAAAATTGGTGTCAATCCCACACATTCCCATCATCTTTACTCCAAAAATTTCCACTTCCTGTTCTGACCCCCATGTTTATGACATAAAATAAAGTCTGTAATTTTCTATCATCATCAACAAAAGATACTATCAATTCTTTTCCAAATTTATGGCACCGCGCTTTTATTCTTATCAACCCATAAAAAGATTGCCCCAAGCAGATGGAGATGATACATTCCAACTTTTCTGGAAGGGTGATGAAAAAGGAAAGGCTATGTAAGGCTTCCTCCAAAAGGCAATAATTTAGGTGGCCTATACAACCCTATTTACTGTGAAAAGTCCAGATTAACATGATAAAAATTCCCAGATTCTTGCTTGCCACTATCCCCACATTGCTTAAAGGTCTTCATGTTGAAAATTTTGGGATAAAATGAGGATAAACCCCTCAACTAAATTGCCAAAGTAGCAAAGCTTAACTTACAAAATTTAAATATTGACTATTAAATTATGTGAAAATTCCCATATCCCAAATTTGGGTCTTTCTTATTTCCTATGCCAGTAAATACCAATTTTGCCATAGACGCCAATTTGACAAACACCAATCTTTCCCCTCCTTATTCTATTATCTACTGTCCCATATGAAAACTTCCAATTTTCTTTGCTGATTTGATGCTGATCTCTGAGAGAGGAGCGCATCTCAATTTAGATTTTTTACAAAAATTTATATGTTAATTATGGAGCAGCTATCCATGGCATGTCACATCATTCCTTATAAACATCATCTTCATGAAAATTTTGCAATTTGACCCTCTCCTCCATAGTGCAAAACTTAGTAATATTTTTCAACTTGGAATATGATTAATAGTTGTATCACAAGAACAGCACTTCCTTCTGCAAAGCCTCAAACCCTTTTAAATAAGCTAGTTCTATTACTTGTGAGGTTACTGGCCTATTTTGTTTTCATTCGCCCCAGTTTTAATAAAAACATATAAAACCAGATTTTAATTTTCCATCTCTTTCAAGTATGATCATAACCTTAGTGTCCAGTGTGCTTCTTCTAAGCACCTGAAATATTGGCTTACCTCAGTCTCTTAGAGTATTTGATGCCATTTGGCAACACTTGCTTGGTCACTCAGGTGGTTGCTTAAAACTTCAAATCTATTACTAGAGACAACTTCATCACCATGAGTCCTTACAAAAATAGCCCAAAGTGCGAAGAACTTAAAATGCAGTACCTGTAAGCCTTGGAGAGCAGCCCCTGCAGCTTATTTGGGATGAATTCAAAGTTTGAACCAAGAAGGGGAGGAATTCAACAGCTGAACCTCTTGTCACCATGGGCGATTTAGCCCACTTAGTAGATGAGAGGTGGGTGACAGCATACCCCTTGGATATCTCCTCTCTCCCCTCTGCCACCTACCCATGATTTGGTACAGAAAATTTGGGGTATGTGTTTGGAAGTGGCGGTGGCCAGAGGCCATTGTCAGCAGAGGGGTGGAAGCAATTCTCCCCTGCAAGAGGTTGTCTCCATTAGTTTGAGTCCTACTGATAAATATAAGTCATTGTCCGGCAAAAATTAAAAAATCAAGTTAGTTTTAGACTAGGAAAGCCCTAACCGCTATTCTCCACCATCTCCAGCAATACGAGCTTTCCCTGACAGGTATGAGTGCAATAAACCCTTTTCCTACTCAATAAGACTGCCCCTATGTGGCCTGACTTTGGGTGCAACTTTGTTTCTTCCAGAGGGGTTGTCATTTAATTAATTGCAATTGCAGTAGGAGAAAGTTCCTTGCAATAGAATTTTAAAGCTAATTTAGCCAGGAAGTTCAGATCTGGAATCAGTATCAGTACCAATTTAGGGAGCTAATCTACCATAGTTGAATTGAATAATAATTAATTACAGCAAATGCAATTGTTTCTCTTACCTAATTTTTAAAGTTTATAAGGTAGAAGACCCCAACAGGTTCCGCTGGCACTCCATTTTTCCCTTTCACCTTGAATATAAATGAAGATACATAAAAAAATTTAGTTTTCTTGTAATTTAAGAAGTCTGCTGGACATTTATTAATTATGATTCCCAATTTTGAGAATCTCTGGTTAGTGTTCATGGTTTTTCTATTCTTTTTTCATCCTAAATTATAGATGAGTGTACCAGAGGTATTCTGGCTGGTGTTCTGGAAGGTAACTCTTCAGGAGTGCCAGCGCAGTCTTATTGACATCAGCACGCTCCATGACATAATGATGTGATCCAAATTCTCAGCCTTCTCCACTCTCCTCTATGAGTGGGGTGCTGCTATGGTTTTGTTTTATGATTGGAAGGTCCAACCTTTGGTTAAGGTGGTTGTCAAAGGGATGGCCCATTCTTTAAATCACCATTTTTATGTCATAAAAAAGAATATCTTCTGACCTAAACAACAGTGGATCTTACCCCCATATAAGTGTAAGAACGCTCAAATGTGTGATCTCCCCTCACCCAATCCAATTTGGATGGGTCGCAAATGTGGAGGTGTTTTTTGTCCTGGTTGCCACTGATTGCTCCAACCATTCTGCCATTTTAGGTTCTGGTAATAGTATTCTCGCTGTCAACTCAGATGCTCCTGGAGAGCAGATTTATGTGAATCCGTTGGTGCCATTGTTGTCAGCTGAATTACAAGTTGAAGTTGAGTTTGTTCAGGTGTCTGGAGCCACGGTTTCCTCCCTTGAGATTGGGCTGGTAGATGGACTGGAGATTACCCCTTCCCCCAGTAATGTTGCATGTAGTTGCTAATAAACAAGATCATGCCTACTTCTTGTTACCTGTTATATTTCAGTTGGGATCCCATGTGGTATCCGTTGAGGCTATCTGGATACAATAAGCAGCTGGTAACTTTATGAGCTTGCAGGTCGCCCAGGATTTGGACCTAGATCTTGACGCCAGGTCATCAATATTGTGTGCATTGTCAGCCTCAATGACTTGTTGTGTATGGTGAAATGCCCTGTACCATTCTAAGTGCATGAATTTGAAAATGAGACTGGTTTACCACAGTGCCAGAATTTTTATTTCCCATTATCCTTGGGGTTAAGTGGTGGTGGCAACAGGTTAGTATTAACTTGGAGCCCAACCTTTTGTTCTTTGTGAATTTTCATGCGTGTGGAGAGTTCCCAATTATAAATATCTTTAATCTCTGCTGGAGCGGTGGGGTTGATTGTTTCAATTCCTCCCTCACTGAGTTTCCACAGGAATTCCCTTCTAGTTTGTTGCAGTACAAGGTTATGTTCAATATGAATAAGGACAACCATCCTCCCTCCCACTCCAAGTATGATCTGGTCTTTACATGACAGTAGATGTAGTCAGTGTCAAATGTCCTCTGTATCCTTCCTCTGAACAAGAGGATAAGGAACAGGAGGTTTTGTTAAACAATATGCTTGTGAAAGGGTATATTATGCGGAAATTCTCTCCCATCGCTTCCCCATCATTTTTGCTCAGAAGACCAATGGAACACTGTGCCATGCGTAGACTATGGACATGTGAATAAAATTACTATGCACAATCCTTTTCCACTCCCCTGAGCAAGCCATCAGCCAGGTGAAGCTAAATCTCAGGTTCTTTCCAAGCTTGATCTGGTGAACTCCTTCCATCAAATCTTAGTAGCAGAAGGTCAGGGGTGTGTAACAGCCATTTATACTAAATGAGGTTTTACAATTTTCCGTGATTCCCTTCAGCCTCAAGAATGTGCCTGCTACCTGTCAGAGGATGATTGATGACATGCTGGGCGAACTCCGATTCTTGTGCGTGGTGGTATACATTGATAATATACTAGCTTACTCAACCACTCCTGAACAGCATTTGAGGGATCTGGAAGCGGTATTGGTGGCACTGAAGAAGGCTGATCTTTATGTAAAGCCACAAAATGTGAGTTCTTCAGGGAAGAGGTCACCTTCTTGGATAACTTTGTCTTGAGGGGTGGTTATGCTATCCCACCCAGTAAACTCAATACAATCCTTTCCTGGTACACACCCACCATGCAGAAGCAGCTGCATAGTTTTTTAGGAATGATTGTTTTCTTAAAATTCTCACCAGCGCTCTTTCAACTGGTGGCGCCGCTTCATCCTCTGATGGGGGTAGAATGTTCCCTTTAAATGGACAGCAGAGTGCCAGTTCGCATTTGAGGCAATCAACGAAATTTTTGTGGTGCTGCCAGTCCTCAAGCATGCCAATTCCTACTGGTCTTTTATCATGGCATGTGATACCTCAGCATCTGCAGAGGGAACGGTCCTGCTTTAGGATCACAATGGGGTAGAAATCCCATTTCCTACTTCTAACATAATTTTTCCACATTAAAACAATCCTGGGCCATATATGACAAGGAGCTTGGCATAGCGTCATAATTGCTCATTCACCGGTGGTGCCTTCTTAAAGGCTTATGACATGAAGTGTTGTCCACATGGACCACCAAGCTATAAAGTATTTCTGAAAACAGCAGAAGTTGGTGCACTTGAAGGCACGGACGTTCATGGCTTGCACAGCTTAAATTTTAAGTATGAGTTCGTGAAAGGGGCACTAAATATTCTCCCAAATGCTGAGTTGCACCCTTTCCTGAGTCCAACGAAGGAAGAGATGCAAAAGTTGACACCTATGATTATTTACACCAAGACTCTCGCCATTTCTCCTCCCACAACTTCTAGTTCTGACTGGGTGCCAGATGTGCCATTGGTATCTTGGGTACTGGCTGGTCAGACCTCGTGCTTGAAGGGGCTGGAGCTGTTTAACCAGCTAGGTGCGCTGAGCCCAAACTTATTCCTCACTTGGTAGTGGAGGGGAAGCTTTTGTTATGTGTCCAGATTTGAGTGCCTTTTCAACTCTGGGATGAAGTAATCTACACTCACCATGATCCCCCAGTGGTGGGCCATCCAGGGCAGAAGAAATGCCTCAACCTACTAAAGTTGACGGTTAACTGGATGAACATCTCCAAGGATTTGCAGACATAGATCGCCAATTGCATGGCATGTGCATTTTCTAAGTCTGATCGATTGGGTAAATCTGGTCGCCTGCATACCCTGCAGGAGGCACAAGGTCTTTGGACCTTATTATCCATCAACTTCATTGTTATTATCCCCGTTTCAATGGATTTGATTCAATTATGTTGGTTGTGGACCACTTTGAAAAATTCCCCCACTTCAATACTTTTATGTCTGCCATTACTTCAAAAGAGATGGCCCAGCTTTTTTGTCCACCATGTTTTCTCAGTGTTTGGCATACCCCAAGAGGTGGTAAGTGAACGGGGGCCTCAGTTTACAGCTTGTTTTTACTGCCATCTTTGCTACCCTAAAATTCAGTTGTGCTGGTCCACGGTGTACCATCCCCAGTTTAATGGTCATATAGAGCGGATCTACTAGATCTTGAACAATACCTCCACTATTATGCCTCTGCTGTTCAGGATACTTAGGTAAGATACTTAGGCAATGATATTAACATGGTGCAGTTTGCATACACCAATGCCACCTATTTGTCAATAGGGTTCTCCCCCTATTGAGCTACCCTGGGTATAACCCCTCATTCCTTATTGATCCTTATCTTCTCTCAGAAGTACCTGCTGCTGAGGAGAATCTGCAGCGGATCTGGAGTACCCAATCTCTGGTTTGGAAGCACCTACTAAGGCAATAAGTGATTACAAGCAGCTCGCAGATTGTAAGCACCTCCCCACCCATGAAATTAAGGTGGGATCATTGTTATGCTTTATATGTGCCAACTGCATATGACGGTTCTCTCAAAGAAGTTTGCAAGCAAACATTCCAGGACTCACATGCTGGAGGAAGATTTGGGAAATGGGGCTTTCCAGTTGGCCCTCCCTGCACATTGGAATTAGCACCCAGTCTTCCATGCTTCTCAGTTGTACCCTTTTAAAGGGAAGGAACCCTCCATCCTGGAACCTATTGTGATCAAGGGCTCTGAAGAAGCAGAGGTGGATGTCATTCTGGTGTTAAAGAAATCATGTCACTCACTGTAATACTTGGTTGCCTGGAAGGGATTTCACTTCTATGAGAACAACTTTTTCAGTGCCCACAATTGTGCAAAAAGCTGAATGTTGGTAGAGGCCTTTCACTTTGCACACTCAGACACTCCCCGCCGTCCCTAGAAGGTTACCTCTATATTGAAATCAAGCTACAAAAGCGCACATGAATGTTGTGCTCACCCATATTCTTGGGGGTGGTACTTACACCTTTAAAAAAGGGAGGATAATGTAAGCCTGGGGGAGCAACCCCTTCAGATTAATTAAAGGAATTTCCATTTTTGCACCAAGAAGGAGAGGGAGTTAACAGCTGAACCTCTTGTCACCATGGGCGATTTAGCCCATTTGGTAGATGAGAGGTGGGTGACAGCATACTCCTTGAAAATTACGCCTCTCTACCCTCTAGCTACTACCATGAGTTGGTACAGAAAATCTGGGGTGTGTGTAGGGAGAGGTGGTAGCCAGAGGCCATTGTTAGCAGAGGTGTGGAAGAAATTCTCCCCTAAAAGAGGTTACCTCCACTGATTTGAGTTCCGCTGATTGATCTAAGGCAATATTTAGCAAAAAAGTTAATTATGTTGGTTTCAGGCTTGGAAAACCATGAACATTGTTCTTCTCCATAACCAGCAGATATGAGCTTGTCTGCAACAGGTTCAGATGCAATAAACCCTTTACCTACTAAATAATTTTAGGAGCGTTTCTGTAACGCTCCCATTCCAGTAGAGGTGGCGGTTGAGGCCCCACCCCACTACAGAGGAACACTTCACCAAGTAAAGGATAAACAAAGCACCGCCAAGAAGGATGGTGCACAGAGTGCCCCAAGCAAGGAGAGCACCTATTTGACTAAATTGGACCTGAGGAAGGTTGGCAAACAAAGCTAAACAAATGCACATAAAATGCCTAAAATGAATGGGTTTTTTAATACATCAGCAGACCAACTAGTAAAAATGGTCTTGCAGAACCTCAATTAAACACAATGGGGAGAGTTGTCAATTGGTGGAAGTGGTGCTAAGCCTAGGCGAACTAATAGGTTCATGCTACCATTGGCCAGGGTTATGTAACTCTAGATTGCCCAAACTTGAGTTATAGATTGTAAATTGACTCAACCTGCTTAGCATTACTATAAATGGAATGGGTTTTAATCCCTGTTCCTCCATTAATCTTTACAAAACATCAGAGTTGATGGTGTAGCTGGTGCGTTTTAACGCCCTGGCTGTAACGCCCAGCTGAGCATCAAGAACATCCCCAGGACCAACCTGGGCATACCTTGCCTGTACCCAGCGTTGATCCAGGGTATGTTTCAAGACAGGAAGGCCTTGTAACTTGACCTTTTGACCTCCTGATAACCAGCTTTGTCCCTGCAGTTTGTCCCCTCAACTATGTTATATAAACCATAACATTACCCTCTCATCCTTTTAGGGCTCCCTCCCTCCTCAAGGGCTTTTTCCAGAGAAAAGTTCTTGTAACTGGGGCCAGCTTCATGGCGGCGACGGTTTGCTGCAACTTGGGTCCTTCAGCTTTGGGAAAACTCTTGTGAAAAACATCAATCATATCTTGGGCATGGGCACAGTTGTGCACTGGTACCCAACTGTTTTCCGCTGCGTCAAATCCCTTTCAGAATACTAGGTACTCAAGCCTTCTTCTTACTCTGTGGGAGGTAACGATCTCCACCACTTCCAACTCTAGATCCCCATCCACAAGAGAAGCCTCAAGGGTCTGGTGGGGGCCCTCAAACAACGTCAGCTTGCTTTCATGAAAGACAGCAAAGATCTGGAATGAGGGAGGGAGATCAAATTGGTATGAGGTGTGGTCCACTTTTATGTCAATGTGGTAAGGCTAATCATCTTTAAACCCCAGCTTTTTGCATGGCTGCTTGATAGGGATGTTTTGAGCATCAAGCATCACGAGATCCCCTTTCTTGTATAAAGGACCTACTCATCTTTTTCCAGCAGCATTCTCCTGATAAATTTGCATTGTCACCTCCAAATTTGAAGCAAACCCTGGTATACTTTCTTGATTTCTTAGAAAAGTCCACCACTGCTTCAACTTTGGATCCACAGCTGGGTTCCACTTTGAAGAAGGGGTTAAGCTCATGGTTGGCGAAAAATGGGGAACAGCTGATAGATGAATGTTGAGTGTTGTTATAGCTAAACTGGGCCATAGGAAGAAGAGAAACCTAATCTGTATTATCTGCGGCAGTGTAACACCGCAGGAACTGTTCCAGGCACTGGGTTGCTCGTTCTATCTGCCATCTTATTGGGGATGATAAGCAGTTGAACGGCAGGGGCGAATTTGAATAATATTACACAACTTTAAAAAAAATAGAGTTAAACTAAGGCCCCTGATCAGTAATTATCTCCTGGGGCAGCCCATGAAGGGCGAATACATGAGATACAAAGAGCCTAGTCATCTCCTCCACGGTTACCATAGTTCTACAGGGAATAAAGTGGGCGAACTTGGTAAAACGGCCCACCACTATATTGACGGCATCATAGCCATCAGACGCAGGTAACTTTACAATGAAAACCACTGATAAAGAAGCCCAAGGCCCCTCAGCCCTTTGAACTGGAACCAGCAACCCTGCAAGGGGCTGGCGTTTTGGTTTCATTTTCTTGCAGACCAGGCAGTTCTTACAACACCTGGCAACCTGCACGGCTAAACCCTTTCAATTATATGTGTGGCAAATTAGTTCAAGAGTCTTCGCCTTCTCAGGATGTCCAACAATGATCCCATCATGATGGTCCCGGATGATTTACAGGAAAAGTGGTCCAGCAGGAACCCATAGGCACCCCTGAAACCACACCATCCCATCCTTCATGTGGTGCCCTCTAGTAATATTTTCCTGATTCAGCTTGCTCTTGGCAAGGACCATAGTATATTCCTCTGACAAGGGCTGTAAATGGTCTACTTTTCTGAACATACCATGTTCCTCTGAATTTTCCAGAGGAGCAAGCGCTGACCCATGGGTTGAGAGATAGGGATGTTGGGACACAATCTTACCTGGTGGAATCATCAAGTGAGTATTGTGTACCTCCACCTCCTTAGTATCTGGAGTTAATGCATGGTTGCGGCTCAAAGCATCCACCAAACTATTATCCTTGCCCTTAGTAAACTCATATGAAAACAAAAATTGGGCTACGGTCTCATGCCAGTGGGTTTGCCATGGGGTCAAGACATGAGGTGAGTGGTAGTACAGAAAGGCATGGTGATCTGTACATATGAAGAAGGGTTGTGATGAGTCATGCAAGTGATGACGCCAATAAGTCAGCGCCTCAACCACTACTAATAACTCTTTATCATAAACAGTGCAGTTCAACTCTGGTAAAGACATCTTCCTTATAAAATATAACACTGGATGCTCTATTCCATCTCCACCTACTTGTAACAAGTCAGCCGCTATGGAAAAGTTGGAGGCATTAGTAGTATCAATAAACTCTTTTTCAGGATATACTTGGCAAAGGGTGGATGTGTACAACTGGGTGCACTTTACCGCTTGGAAGGCATCCTGCAAAATGGGAGACCACTGGAGCACCTTTGCTTCATTCGCCTTATATAGGGGCGCCGCCACCTCAGAAGGAAATTTGCGTAAACTTCTTAAGGACCATACACATCCCCCAAAAAACTCCTCAATTCCTTGACCAAAATTGGGGTGGGACACTCACAAATCGCCTGCTCCTTTTCTGGAGTTATCATGTGGCTTGGTCAAACATGACGTTGCCCAGGAAGGTGACCTGGGACTTAAAGAACTCGCACTTACTGATCTTCAGCGTAAGGTTGACTGCCCCTAAACTCTCCACCACTTGGCGCAGGTGTATTGCATGGGACTCATGATCAGGGGAAAGCACCAGGATATCATCCATATATGCCACCGTGCATACACCCAGCAGGTCCCCAAGACCGCATCTATATGAAGTTGAAAGATAGCAGGTGAATTTTAAGACAAACGGGTATAACCCAAAACTGGAAAATTCCTTTTCTGGTTCTGAACGCGGTGAACTACTCCTGGCCCTTCTTGATCCAGATCTGATTAAAAGCATTTAAACAATTCAGTTTATAGAAGACTCTGGCCTTTTTCACATAGTGAGCAATCTGAGAGCCCAATGGGATGGGATGTAAATCTGGTACAGTGACATTATTTAAGTTCCCAAAATCTATACATGGGCATAGAGTACCATTAACTTTCTCCACAAAGAGAAGTGGGGAGCATACTGGAGATACGCTGAAGTATTTCCCCTTTAGCTAACTGTTCTTTGACACACACATCCAACGCTGTTTCTCACCATACAGTCAAGGGGTAGATAGGAGAAGATATGCTCACCAGGTCAACGGTAAGTTTGAACTCATAATCTAGCTCTGAATGAGCTGATAGTAAATTTGGCTGAAGCCGCATTAAAAGAAGATTCCAGTAACTCCAAAAAGAAGGGTAAGGTACCTCCAAATAGGGCTTCAGAAGCAGAGCTAGACTGAGGGTTGACCTTGAGCCATTGGGGAAATTGCCCTGACAGTTCGTTTCAGACATGGGGATAACTAAATCATGACCTTTCTTTAATGTTGTTGATATGGTATGGTCTTTCAAGTTAGTTCTGACGTCAAAATTTTGCCACCACTGCACTCAAAATAATGAGGTATAAGAGGTTTTTGAATGCTTGGAAGCGGTCAGCCAGATAATATTTGCCAACTTGATAATCCACTAGCCCTAAAACCTTTAGCGTGGTAGTACCTTGGAAAGCCCTCCTCTAACCATACCCACTGGCATTTAACTCAACTTAAGGTTTTCAGCTAGGTCTTTGTCAATAAAATTCTCAGAGGCTCCTGTATCCATCAAAATCGTTGTTAATTTTACTAAGGGGATGAAAGGGCAGCTGTCAACGAAAATATCCATAATGGTATTTATTCATAGCAGACTACGCTAATACTTCACCATAAGAATCTTTTTCAAGCATAAGCATGCTCCAGGATAAGTTTTTGCATCATATAATGGAGAGAGATAGTTGACCACTCTTACTACTGAAGTCACATATCCCACCATATCTTCAGCAATTGCATAAACATTATTATATTGAAAAAGTAACTCCTTTTCCATCATCTGTGTTCTACGGATCATGGTAGGGGTCAAGTGTGAGTTTTCTGGGGTAATTCGGTATACTGAAATGTGTTACATATTAGAGCCACAAGAGATGATATTTGGCTAGTTTTTATATAAGAAATAGGCGTTATAAAACGCATTTTGTGATTTGAATGACCCCATACCCATTTTGGTGGCGGATTGTGCATCATTATCCAAGGCCATCACCACCAGGCACTTTGCCAATGACCCCATCTGCACCATCCAAATGCAGTGCTGAGATAACACATTTTAATTATATTGGTTTCGTTAATTTTGGAAAAAATTAGGGAGTCATAACACTCAGATTTTGAAACGTCTGAATCCACCAGGTACAAGCAAGAAGGGTGGGTACTTCCCAGTTGGAGGTAGCAAGAGTAACTCCAAGATGCACCAGCCATCAGAAAATTAGAAAACATTAATGAGCCTCGCTACAGCTGTGATTAACAGCTGGCGCACTTAATTCACACTTTGCAAAAGTCCCACTCAGATAATTCTAGTGCACATCAAAAAAGTTGGTTAGTTGTCTATTGTCAGGAGAGTGTCTGTAACTTTCCCATTTTCAGCGATATGGTGCAAGATGCGCAGCCACACCTCCAGGGAACTAGTCATTAAGTAAATGGTGAACAGGCACCGCAAAAGAATGCCAGAGCCAAAGTAACCTAGTGCAAGGGTGGATAATGTGGTATAGAGTAGTTGGTAACATGTAATCAGTAACACCTAGGTGGACCCCACAGGGGAGCCCATAACCAAGCAAAGATCTGTGCAGGGGGTTTGGGTGCCTCAGCTTGGAAGGGACCAAGGGGTCCCAACGGTGCACTTGATCTTGTAGATAATTTAGTGAAAATAGAACGGCCAACGTTGTTAAAGACCTCCCCAAGGAGGTTCACGCACAGGTTTGTCCCAGCAACCATAATTTAAAAAAATGTAAATGATCAGGAAATTTTTATTAAAGGGAGACGACCAACGAGGAAAGTTGGTTTTGAGAACCATACTTTAAACAAAGGGAGGTGAGTCATCATTTGGGGAAAATGGTTCCAAGATTAAACAAACTAATTGATGCACCCACCATTGGCTAGGGTACTGTAGCTTGAGATTAAACAAACTTGAGTGATTGATTGCAAGGTGAGCCATCCAAATTTAGAAATTTTGAAAATTGAACTGTTTTCAAACCCCCATTCTCCAAGCAACAAACCAAACTGTCATTAAGTAAATAACTAGTTTGTTTTAATGCTATTGACGTAACACAGGGCTGGGCATCATGCACTTTACCTGGGCCAACCCTGGCATACCTTGCCTGCACCCAACGTTGGTCCAAGGTATGCCTTAAGTCAGGAGATCCTGTAGCTTGACCTTTTTTGACGCTTGACGCCAAGCCTTATCTTGGCAGTTGGTTCCCTCTATAAAGTCATGTAAACATGACAGTTTTATTAATTTTCTGATGTCCACATATCTAAAGTTCAAAAGAAATTGTGGACAGACGTTGGAACTCTTGAGGAGTGCACCTTGATTTATACTTTTTGAAAATTTTGTGGGCTAAATTAAGAAGTATCCAATTATAATCCACCCCATCATTTCTTTCAATCCCCAATTTTTCAATAATTTTGAAGCTTGATCCTCTTATCCTTAGAGCCAAACTTGGGTATTACCACAGCCTGAAAAGTATCTAAAGTTAATATATCCCAAGAACTGCGCATAGTTTATCAAGCCTTAACCCTTAAAAATTGGACAATGCTTTAACTTTTGAAGGTACTGGAGAATCTTTCTTCTATAGATTTTGATAAAAACATCCAAACTCTTGATTTTTATTTTTCCATCATCAGAAGCATGCTTGAACATTTAGCGCCTTTCTGACTCCTCCAAACACCATCAAAGTTATCTTACCCCCCATTGATCAGAGGCTTTGGGGCCATGTTATTATTAAGTGCTTGAGCAACTGGGTGGTTCCTTGGAAATTGCAAGTTCACTAAGAGAAAACTCGGGCTCCCTGATCCTCACATAATAGTCCAGTCATATAAAATCACATTTTTTGCAGTGCAGTGTGACCCTTCTGAATCTCACCTCACGTATAATCAATTTCTTTTGTTAATTGTGTTGATTTATATGTTGGTTTTCATATTTTCTCATTTGCTTCATTTCATACCCACTAGAAAGCTCTACTCATCAAACATGTATTCTATATCTGAAAAGGCATGTCTTTAAGGCAGGCCAAGCTTTCCCTTTTCTCAAAATATGTCTATAAAATTGAAAATAAGGAGCTGCATGATCCACAGTTAAACATATCCCACATCTCATGCAGCATAAACTTAAAATTCCCTTAAGAAGTACCATTAGTTGCTGTGGTCTTGTTGCCTGATGTAGGGGCTCACAAATCATTAACTTTACAGAATCTTAGGAACCCTCTATTGTCCAGTGCAAGGTCCTTTGATGCAAAGATATTGTTATGATAGAAGAAGCAACTTAGAATTTACCTAACATGGCAGCATCTGCGCCCCAGTCTTCCCTTTGCTCAGAAAATTTCCAAAACTGGTGTCAATTCCACACATTCCCACCACCTCAGCTCCAAAAATTTCAACTGCCTGTTATGAACCCCATGCTTATGGCAAAAAACAAGGTCTATAATCTTTCTCACCATCAACAAAAGACACTGTCAATTATTTCCCAAATTCATGGCACCGCGCCCTATTCTTACCAACCCATAAAAAGATCACCCCGGGCAGATGGAGATGATATATTACAACTTTTATGGAAGGTTGGTGAAAAAGGTAAGGTTATGTAAGGCTTCCTACAAAAGGCAATAATCCAGGTGGCATTTACAACCCTATTTACTATGAAAAGTCCGGTATTAATATGATAAAAATTCCCATATTCTTGCTTGCCACTATCCCCACATTGCCTAAAAAGTCTTCATGTTTAACATCTTGAGATAAAATGTGGATAAACCCCTCAACTAAATTGCCAAAGTAGCAAATGTAACTTAATAAATTTAAATATTGACTATCAATTATGTAAATATCCCCATATCCCAAATTTGGGTGTCTTTCTTATTTCCTATTCCAAAATAATGCCAAATTTTCCTAAAACACCAATTTGGCAACCACCAATTTTACCCCCCCTTAGTCTATTATCTGATGTCCAAAATGAAACCTTCCGATTTTATTTGTTGATTTGATGCTGATCTCTGAGGGAGGAGCGCATCTCAATCTAGATATTTACAAAAGTTTATAAGTTAGATTATGGAGCAGCTATTGATGGCATGTCACATCCTTCCTTATAAACATAATGTTCTTGAAAACTTTGCAACTTGACCCTCTCCTCCATAGTGCAAAGCTAAGTAATATTTTGTAACTTAATATGATTGATAGTTGTAGTCTCACAAGAACAGCACCTCCTTCTGCAAAGGTTCAAATCATTTTGAATAGGCTAATCATATCAATTTTGAGAGTACTGGCCTATTTTGTTTTCCTTCACCCTATTATCTTAATAAAAACATCTTAAACCAAATTTTGATCTTCCATATTTTTCAGGTAAAATAACCTTAGTGATCAGTATGCTTTTCCAGGCACCTGCAATATTAGCTTACCTCAGTCTTCTAGAGAATTTGATGCCATTTGGCAGCACTTGCTTGTTCACTTGGGTGGCTGCTTAAAACCTCAAATCTATGACCCGAGATAACTTCATCACCGTGGGTCCTTACATAAGCAGCCCAAAGTGTGAAGAACTTAAAATGCAGTGCCTGTAAGCCTTGGGGAGCAACCCTGCAGCTTAATTAGGTGAACTTTTCATTCTTCACTAAGAAGGAAGGGAGCTAGCAGCCATCCCTCTTGTCACAATGGGTGATTTAGCCCATGTGGTAGATGAGAGGTGGGTGACAGCGTACCCCATGAAAATCATGCCTCTCTCCCCTCTGCCAACTACCCATGAGTAATACAGAAAATCTGGGATGTGGGTTGGGGGTGGCGGTGGCCAGAGGCCATTGTCAGCAGAGGGATGGCAACTCTCCCCTGCAAGAGGTTACCTCCACAGATTTGAGTCCCGCTGATAAATTTAAGACAATATCCAGAAAAGATAAATCAAAATGTTGGTTCAGGCTTGTAAATCCACAACCGTTGTTCTTCCCCATCGCCAGCAAATATGAGCTTTTCTGCAACAAATACAGGTGCAATAGACCCTTTTCTTACTCAATAAGGCCACCCGGATGTGGCCTGGCCATGGGTACAACCTGCTGTCCATTGGAGGGGTTGTCATCACTTTATGCGCAATCGTGGCAGGAAAAAGTTTCTTGCAACAGAATTCAAAGCTAATATAGCCAGGCAGCTCAGAATAAAACTGCATCAGTATTAATTTATGGTGTCGATCTGTTGTAGCCAAATTGCATAATTATTCCTGATGGCAGTTGTGGTTGTTTCCATTCACTATTTTTGTGAGCCTTATAAGGCAGCGGACCCTGACAGGTTTCCATTGTCTCCATTTTCCTCTTTTCTGCCCTTCAGTTTAAATAAAAAGGTCCTTAAGAATTAGACATCGATGAATCCCCCTTGGGTTGGGACCATCTAGTACTAAAAAAAGAATTAGATTTTATTTGTGAATTCGATAAATCTACCAGACATCTAGTGGTTATGATTCCCAATTTTGGAGATCTCTGGCTAGTGCTCACGGTTGCCCAATCCTTTTCGCATCCTGTGTAATGGACAGCTGTACCATTTGGTATTCTGGGTGAGGATTTGGGTAATAACTCATACTGGGTGCCAGCGCAGTCATATTATTATCACCATGCTCCATAAAAGTACCCTTAGTGATGGTGCATAGATCCTATTAATTTTATGAAACAGATTCAGATTAGACTAAGCTAAAGGTGATAGAAGTATCCTAAAGTATCAAGCTTTTGAAGTGTTTGGGTAAGCACATATCAATGTTACAGAATCTTTGAACTTGGCAAAGGAAACTATATTAGAATTTTGCAAAAACAATAGGCTTGTACTAAAACCTTTGAAACAACCCAATTTTTATTAAAGATGGCTATATAAAGGATATAAAATTCGAATTATAACCAAAACTGGTATTCAAGGACCTTTATCTGAGGCTTCAGAACAGTAGCCTCGTAAAGAAAGTTTACGTGATTTCGCCCCCTAAATAGGTGAATCCCAAAGGTTAAATTGGTCATTGGAAACTTATTTGCATCCGGTGCTTTAGACTTCAAACATATTATAACTAGTTAAACCTGGCTATCTTTAATTATCTTATGCTTAGCCTTGAGGATCTTCAGGGGAACTTAGGGTTATCTTTATGCTATTGAGAACCCGAAGTATCCAATTTTGTAGGGTGGGCTATACCCCACTTCCCAATAATGACCTGGAAAGCTCCTCGATAGCTTTTGGATAGTTCTTTATGAATTTTTGGTCCTAAGGTACTTTACCTGCTGGGTACTCGATGCCAGAATATCACTACCTTTGACCGATTTCAGCGTATACTACCTCCACCGGCTTCTAATTAGTTGTAAAGCAAAGGTTTGGGATTTTAGTTTAATTTGGTGGCTCAGGCCTTTAAACTAATACTTTACTCCAATAGCTTATTAGATTCTGCCAGTAACTCCGAGCTCTAGATTTAATTCATCATATTGCCAATTTAAAAATCTAATATGGAATTGGAGTAAAGGATGAATTGCAAGGGTAGCATTCATCATGGTCAGACTTAGGTAACCCATAAATACTATTGCATCTTTAAAAGTTCTTCAAACCTCTAGCGGTGTATTAATATAGTGGTGCCAAAGATGGAGCATGCCACTTCGCAGGTGGATGCCTTGCACAGTTTTTACATCTTTAGCTTACAAACAAACGATATATAATTCTGCGGATACTATATTCATACAGTTTAAAAGCATATAATACAATTGTTAACATCTATAAGCTCAACAAGGCCTGGGATAGCGACCAGTAGCTACTGAATTAAAAAATGGCATATGTGGATAACGCGAATAAGCTTTGGATTGCAAAAAGGATTATATTGACAACGATTACCAGATTAACTGCCTAAGTTTGCTTATGCAATAAAGTTCAGCAAAATAAATTTTTGCTGAGGTTTAGATAAACTCAAGGTTGAAATATTGGTCACCGGCTTTAATTTGCTTTACCGACTTATCGCCTCATATCAGCCATGCCTTTAGGGTTACACGGCAACGCGAGGGTGGCGCGCTAAAGTTGGCAAACAGACGCGTTTTAGTGCTGAATAGGCCCCACCATGATGGCTTGAACCAGGGACCCGGCGGGAAGGACGGGCGGATCATGATCCGAGGCGGGGGGAAGCACCAACAGGGCGTTGGCCCCCGCCAAGCTCATAAGGCGGCTGCTAAGCTGGCTTCCCGTCCCTCGAGCGAGTAGGTAGCCTTCGCCAGGGGGCGGAGCCGACACCACCGCGCGGTGGTATTCCGGCCTGGGATCCAAAGCTATGTCGTGCACCAGCTTACCGCGTAAACTTAATATTACCAAGATACCTTAACTGGGATGTGAGGGGGCGTGGGGGCGGCGTGACCAGCCAGAGCCTTTAGCGCGGGAAGGACCAAGAGGTGAAGCGCTACTGCAGCCGACACCGGGTTTCCCGGAAGTGCAAATATCAAGGTGTCGGCGCAGGTCGCAAAAGTGGTAGGCTTCCCAGGCTTCATGGCAACCCTACCAAAGTGTAAGGTGAAGGGAGGCGAGGCTAAAAGGGGTTTGATGTGGTCGGCCTCGCCCATCGAGACGCCGCCGGTGGTCACCACGACGTCCAGCTCCGAGGCTGCGCGGCGTAGCGCGGCTTCAAGCGCACCGGGAACGTCGGGCACAATGCCCAAATCCACGGGTCTATACCCAGCGGCACTCAGCGCGGCGAGAATGGTGGGGCGGTTGGCATCCCGAACCTGGCCAGCGCGGATAATCTCGCCCAGCTCTACGAGCTCGTTGCCAGAGGATAGAACCCCCACGCTGGGTTTTTTAAAGGCGACAACCTGGATCGGTTAGCAATTGGGACCAAACCACCTCAAATATCCCAGAGGACGCCAAAAGCCCAAGGTCCGCCCCCAACGCACCGCCAGCGGGGCTGATGGGGTAGCCCCGAGGTAACACGATGGCCCCTTGAGCAAGATCAGACCCCACCTCGCGAATGTTATCGCCCGCGTTCACTGAACCCAGGATGCAATGGCCAACTCGTGCTGGTGGTCAGAAGTGGCGGAAACCAGTTGGGTGTCCTCCACCATACCACGGCATCGGCGCCTTTAGGAACGGGCGCCCCAGTGCTGATACGCGCAGCCGCACCTTCGGAAGTTCGGGTAACTCTTCGATTCCAGCCAAACTAACGTTCGAAGCAACCGCGTATTCTCCCGGCCCGTCCTTGCTTCGTACGGCATACCCATCGACCATTGAGGCGGGGTAAGCCGGTACTGGTTCAGCTGCTAGTGCACTCTCCGCAAGTACGCACCCCAGGAGAGCTGGGTCATCAAGCCTCACGGTCTCAGGGGCCCTTTTGCTCGCCACAGCCCTTGCGTGGTCGAGGACCATCTCAAGGGCTTCAGATACCGCCAGCATTTTGTATGGGGAGACTCGAGGCCGTAGCGCCACCCCTACCGATCTTTTAGCGTGGCCAGAACAGGTTGCGTGATGAGGCGAGTTGGTAACTCCCCCTCTAACCAGCTCTAAAGCGTGCGGCAAAGCATTAAGCAGGGCCGAAAGGTTTTCAACGGCCCCCCTGGGGCTCCCCGGAAGGGTTAAATGATGGTGGATCCGCGCACCCCGGCCACCGGCCTACTTAATGCGGCCAGAGGGGTCTTGGACAGGCCACCCATCACCATAGCGATCACCAAACCGGGCGCTTCTCGGTCCAAGAGGGGGGCAACTGCCTAAGTCGCAGTTAAAGCCACTGCTAATAGCAACCCTGACCTCGGGCGTGACGTCACGTGGCGAGAATCCGGTTCCCCCGGTGGTTAAGATGAGGTTCAGCGCCAGCTCAGGTCGCGTCCACCGTTTGACTACTTCTTGTATATTCGAGATGTCATCCGGAACGGTTGCCGTATAAGCCACTCTAAATACCGGATGGCCGGTGCTAACTTGAAACTTACGCATAACTTCTTCCAAGGCGGGCCTGGTCCCGTCATTGGCCTCGCCAGCCGAGACCCGATCACTAACTATAAATTAAAACATCTGGTCGTTAAACCCCTACAGGGAGCCGGGCGATAGAGGCATTATGGTATGGGAAACACATTAAACTCTGAGCCTTAACGAGTAAAAAGATATAATCTGTAGGTTATCCAGCTACCGTGTTTTAAAAGGCACGTAGCGTTGCGACTAGTGAGCTAAAAAGCAAAATCCTAATACACCCATCTCAAATATATATAATAAACCTATCTTTCCAATATAAAAGCTAACCCTCTGCCCCACCCACGGCCCGAGAAACAGCGTAAATTAAGCAAACTTACCTGTTAGAACCGCCACCTTGTAAACGTCCGACATGCCACTAAATAACGTCAACCCGATAATAAAAGAAAGGGAAATTATAAATTGGCGAACCCATCAGCTAGAGGACGAAACGCAAGCTTTACGCATCCGTTCCCCGCAGCCAAGTTCAAAAAGCTGTCAAGTTGGGATGGTATTTGACTTACATAAGGGTTAGTATTTATCAATTTAGCCAAAAAGGTTTAAAGTTTGGGTCGGCTGGAACTGCTATTAACTTTATCGCCGTGGGGTAATTTTCTACAAGGCTAGGTTGGAACACGTACATTAGCCACCGGACCGATTCGATCGAGCTGACCAAATTATAAGATCATGGCTAAACGAAGTTTGATCATCTAAGATAACCAAACCTATTCAGAGGGTTTCTAGAATAGATATGTTCTCAGAGTGATTATCAATCACAATATTTCACTGGATAAATTTTTACAAACTGCTACCTTTCCCACTTCGTCAGTGGCAAAATTTGATCTTGAACGTGTATCTAATGTTTATTTATGGCAGGAGGGTCATGGGACCAGCACTACTGAAATAAATGTAAAATAAAAAGCATGAAACACTTCATAGAACCCTAACTCCCCAGGATAGGAATCTATCCAACTCCATCCCTGTTGTAAGGGTTAGGGGGTGGTGGGCTGGTCAGTAAGACCTGTTAGTATTGAGATGGCATCCTGATAACATGGGTGTGGAATCATGTATCTAGCTTTAGGAGCCAGATAGATTTCCGAGATTATATTGGTGGTGTGAGGAGAAAGTCTCTGTCATGGAGCATGCTGATAATACTAATAAAACTGGCCTGGAACTCTGGATGAGTGAACACCCAGAATCCCAGCCAGAATACCTTTGGTATAGCCATCCATATTGATGGATGGAAAATGAGAGGCCAGTCATGAGTCTGATCAGGAATTTCCATATTGGAAATCATTACCACTAATTTATTTAATGGAACACTAAACTCCATAAATAAATTTTGAATATTTTTAAAAAAAAATTAGACTAAATGGTGGTAGGGAAATAATATGGAGTGACAGCAGAACCTGTCAGGGACCACTGCCTAAATGCTCACACTATGGGGAACTGAGGCTAAGTGCACTGCCATCAAGAATATTTCACAATTCAATTTTGGCAGATCACTGCCCCAAAATAATTTCTAATACTGACTCAGATCTGACCTGATCAGTGGATTCATAACAAATTCATTGATAATAATATTTATTATGCTGCAACCGCGCTTGGCATGATGATGACATCTCCATCAGGGAGCAGGTGGCACCTATGGCTATGCCACATGTGGCTGCCTCCATTAGGTGAGGATTGACCACACCTATACCTGTTGGAGATGGGCTCCTTTGTATACTTTTGAGGGAGGCCTGGCAGATGAGATTTCTCATCCAAAGCTACCTAAGGGCCCTTAACTTCAGCTGAATATGGCTCAACCTCCTTAGCAGAATGTGTCAATTTTTCCATGGAACTTAAACCTGTGGATACCCCTCCTGGGGACATGCGATACCCACCTCCCATTAGCAATAGCTTCTGCCCTCCATCACCTGCTGAAATACCTCTTAAATTTTACCACCAACTCTTTGATGGTAAACATGGGTAGAAAGAGGTGCAATCTGCATGGGATATGCCATTACTCACCTCTCATCTACCAAATGGGCTAAATTTTCCAAGGCAATGAAGAAATAGCCACCAGCTTTCTCCAATTTTTAGTTCATAATAGAAATCTCTCCCTATCCAGTTGCAGGGTTATTCCCCAAGGCTTATAATCTCCAACTCTCCAAGAAAAGTCTAATAATAGGGAAACCATACTTATATGATTTCAATACCTTCATGGTTTATAACTAAAACCCAGGATACCTCCATGAGGAGGTAAACTTCAAAAGATGCAAAGGGTTAGATGGGATAAGAAAATTTATAAAGATGGCCTTTATTGTAAGGGAGAGAGATGACCAGCAGAGTGATTGGTTGGAGAAACACTACTTTAATAAATTTGGGTGATAGGACTGGATCACTTCATTGAAACTTGGAATTAATGTTGGCCAATAGGGTAAGACTACCATCCATGGTAGTTCTATGACTTGAGTATATGTGAATTCAAGACTTTGACACCAAGTGAATG
This sequence comes from Massospora cicadina, assembly GCA_022478985.1. NCBI lineage: Eukaryota > Fungi > Entomophthoromycota > Entomophthoromycetes > Entomophthorales > Entomophthoraceae > Massospora > Massospora cicadina. The sequence continues at coordinate 35,831 of JAKSZP010010553.1, forward strand.
ATTCCTTTTTTTAATAATATTAAATATTAAAATAGATTGAATCCACATTTGGAAATCAAATGCAGCGGATCATCCTCATTCAAACTATAACAAGTGATCCTCAGCACCATTAATGTAGCATCTTGAACATCACAATGCGATTTCTGGGGATTAACCTGTCTGCTTGGTCTTAATCCAGCGTTGATCTACGTTATATCTGAGGTCAGGGAGGGTTGCCAACTTGATGTCATGTTTACATGACCTTATTAAGAAGCACTAACATCAGGGCAAGGCTGGGAGGCAGGAGGTCTAAAGGGTCAAATTGAAGGACCTTTCTGACCTTAAGCACACCTTGGATCAACACTGGGTACAGGCTAAGTATGCCCAGGTTGGTACAAGTGAAGTGTTTAACGCCCAACCCCTTGTTTCAGTTCTCATGCTAAATAGATGAGTTTTTAACAAACAATGACAGCTCAATATGGTTAAATGGTGAATGGGGGTTTGGAACCCATTCTATTTATGAAATTGAGAGCTTGGGTCAGGTTCAACATCAATCACTCAAGTAAGGTCAGTTTCAAAGTATGCTACTCTGTCAGACAGAAGAATGTCAGTATTGGTGCACCAAGGCTTAGTACCACTTTCTCCAATCAATGATTTCCCCAAGCTGGTTTAATTATGTTTACTTGAGATAAATGTTTCTCGTTGTTTGTCTTCCCTAATAAAACCCCTAATCATTTTACATTTTTTCCATATGTTGAATTGGGTGAACCTGTTCATGGACCTCTTCAAGGATGTCTCATGATGTTTTAGCCAATTTATCCTTTTTAAAATCATTACAGCCTCAGGTACACTGCTGGGCCTACCAAGTTCCCTCCAAACCAGGTCACCCTTGTACTCTAGCCCTATACAAAACTCAGTTATGAACTGCCCTTTGGGGAACAGGCAAGTTTTGCTGATTGCTAATGTATTATTATTTTTACCATGCTCAAAACCCTCAAACTATATCTCCTTAGCTCCAGCTCAATCTTCTGGGCTATCTTTATGTTAACACTGATGATGAGTTCCCTTGATTTGGTCCCATGCTTCATGCACCGCCATGCAGGAAACTGGAAAGTTAAAGACACTCTCCTGACATCAGACAATCAACCTCTTATCTTTATGTGCACAAACATTTCCATATGGGACTTTCACAAAGTGCAAATGGTGTGTGCCAGCTGGTGCCATGGCCACAGTGGGGCTCACCACTTTTTTTCACATTTTGCAAGGGTTGGAGCATTCTGACGTTATTCTCGCTACCTCCAACTGAAAAGTACTCACCCTTTTTGCCTGTACCTGTTAGATACAGATGTTTTGCAATCTGAGAGTTGTGATTCCCTAATTTTCCACTGAATTTAATAAGATAACACCAACAAATCGTTTTTTGTTGGCACCACATCTGGACGGTGCATGTGGGATCATTGACGAAGGGCCTGGTGGTGTTGGCCTTGGATAAAGTCATACAACTCATTGCCAAAATGGGTATAGGGTCATTCATAGCCCAAAATATATTTTCTAATGACATTTCTGTATATACTACTAAGCCATATATCTTCCCTTATGGCTCAAATATGGACCCCATTTCAGTGTATCAGATCACCCCAGAGATCCCACGCTTGACCACCACAATGATCCGCGGAACCCAGGAGGTGGAGAAGGTGTTACAATTTCAATATAAAAATGTTTATGCAGTTGCTGAAGATATGGTGGGATATGTGACCTTAGTAGTAAGAGTGGCCAAATATTCCTCTCCATTCTATGATGCAAAAACGTACCCTGGGGATCTGTACAACCCTGAAGAAGTTTTTGGTGTGAAGTTTTGGCATTTTCCGTTAATAATAAAGATCATTCAGGTTAATTTTTATTGATTGCTACCCTTTCATCCCCTTTAGGGAAAGTCAGCACTACTATTTTGGTGGATATGGGAGCCTCTGAGAATTTTATTGATCAAGACCTAACCAACTACCTTGAGCTGAGTTACTTGCCAGGTGGTATGGTTAGGAGAGGGCTCCCAAGGTATTTCCACGCTGAAAGTTCTGGGGTTAGTGGACTATCAAGTTGTAAATATCATTTGTCTGACCACCTCCATGATATCAAAAACCTCTTGTACCCCATCATTTTGGGTTTAGAGTGGTGGTAAAAGTTTGATGATAGAACCAACTTGAAAGAAAATACCCTACCTTCAACTTTGAAGAATGGTCACAAGTTGGTTGTCCCTTTGGATCAAGATAACGTTCAGATAATTTGCCCCACTGGCCCAATATTCACACCCATAGCCTTGATCAGTTGCTAAAGCCCTCTTTGGAGGTTCCCCTACTTTCCTGTTAAAGGGTTGAAATCATCGTTTGATGTGCTTCAGCCAATGTATTACCAGACCATTAAGAGTTTAATTGCAAGATCAAGCTAACCGTTGATCTGGTGCATATATCTTCTCCCATTTACCCCTTAACTATATGGGAGGAAGCGTCCTTAGATGTGTGGGTTAAGGAGCAGTTAGCAAAAGACGCATTTTTTCAGCGAACCTCCCCTGTATGTTCCCCACTTCTCTTTGTAGAGAAGGCTAATGGTACCTTGTGCTCATGCGTAGATTATGGAAATCTCAGCAAAGTCACAGTACCAGAATTACATTCCATCCCACAAGACTCACAGATTTCACGCTATGTGGATAAGGCGAGAGTTTCTTAAGGTTGTATTGTTTAAATGCATTCAATCATAACCGTATCAAGAAGGGCCATGAGTGTTGACCGCGTTCTGTACCAGAAAAGGGATTTTCCAATTTCAGGTTATACCCTTTGGGTTTAAAAATGCCCCTGGTATCTTTCAATGTCGTATTGATGCAGCTTTGAGGGACCTGCTGGGGTATGTGCGGTAGCTTACTGGGATGATATTCTGGTGCTTTCCTCTGACAATGAATTACATGCAGTATAATTTGGCAGGTGGTGGAGCATTTGAGGGCAGCTGACCTTACATTAAACATAAGTAAGTGCGAATTCTTAAAGGCCCAGTTCACTTTCCTGGGCAACGTCATGTTTGGCCAGGGGCACATGATAACTCCAGACAAGGAGAAGGTGATTTATGAGCGGCCCACCCAACTTTGGTTAAGGAATTGAGGGGCTTTTTGGGGACGTCTACGTTCCTTAAGAAGTTCACAATGAACCTTTCTGAAATTACAGCACCTTTATATAAGGCAAGTGGGGAAAAAGTAAAACAGTGGCCCCCAATTTTGCAGGATGCCTTTCTAAGCAGTGAAGTGTACTTTGCTTACCACGTCCGTTCTTCACCATGTTGACCCCAATAAAGAGTTCATGGTTGCTTCAGATGCTTTAACTTTACCATAGTGGCGGCCCTATTACAAGTAGGAAAAGATGGAATAGAGCATCTGGTGGGATGTTTTCTAGAAAGATGTCACTACCAGAGTTAGACTACGCCATATATGATAAAAAGCTTATAGCCATGGTTGAGGCGCTGACCTTGTCAGGATTCTCCCTTTATTGGGGGAAGTCCGACTAGGGGTTACAACCTGCCTAAGGGTGGATTTCCAGATTGGGCTCCCCATTAATGGGGGTAAGCCCAATCAAAGTATTGGGGATTAACCACAATAATTAACTTATATTAAAATAAGAGTAAATTTGACATTGGGGATAATGCCGAGGATGTCAATCAAACAATTGGGTCATGGGGAATTAATGTCTGATGCAGAACCCCAAACAACTGAACCCTTTTGGGTGCACTGGTGACTTATGCCGTGGATGCGCCCAATCCCCTTGTAATATTATTATTTATTCATTTATCTCAAATCAGAATCTAAGCCAAAACTTTTGCTATTCCAATTCCTCCCATTCCTATTCAAAATTACAGCCTTGAGGTCCTATAAATACCTCAGGGCAATATTTCAATAAACACCAATTTTTGCAATCTCTTTTCCCTTTTAGTCTGCTTAAGGCTTTTATAGCCTATTAACTCACTGAGGGCTCCGGGGACCTGACTAATTATGGGCACAGGTTGGAGTTACTCCCCGTGGCCCAACAGACCTATTGGCGTCATCACTTGCATGGGTCATCCCAACCCTTCCATGTACATACAGTTCACCGTGCCTTACTGTACTACCACGCACCTCATGTCTTAACTCCATTGAAAACCCTGTGGCATGAGACCCTTGCCCAATTTGGGGTTTCTTATGAATTTATTAAATGTTAAGGAGAATGGTTTGGCAGATGCTTTGAGCCAAAACCCCTCATTAGCTCCCAATCCTAAGGAGGTTGAGGTGCATAATACCCATTTGATGATTTCACCGGGTAAGATTGTGCATCAACTTCCTCTCTCTTGGCCAATGGGCCAGCTTTTGCTCCTCTAAAAAATGCAAAAAAATATGGTATGTTCAGAAAGGAAGTCCTTTCCCGGCCTTTGTCAGCCAAATATGATATGGTTCTTGATAAGAGCGCATTGAATAAGGAGGACTTCACCAGAGGTTATCATGTAAAGGATGAGATACTGTGGTTTAAAGGGTGCCTATGGGTTCCTGCTGGACCACATCGTCCAGAAATCATCCAGGACCATCATGACGGAATCACTGTTGGCCATCCTGGGAAGGCAAAGTCTATAGAGCTAATTTGTCGCACTTACAATTAAAAGGGGTTAGCCACTCAGGTAGGCAGGTATTGTAAAGAGTGCCTAGTCTGCAACCAAATGAAACCAAATCACCAGCCTACAGTGGGGTTGTTAAGACCAGTTCAAAAGGCTGATGGGCCTTGGACTTCCTTATCAGTGGATTTCATCGTGGAATTGCCTGTATCTGATGGCTACGATGCTATCAAGGTGGTGGTGGACCATTTTACAAAGTTCGCTCACTTTATTCCCTGCATAACCATGGTAACCGCGGCTGAGATGGCTAGGCTTTTTGTTACTCATGTGTAACTCTTCACAAGGTTCCTCAAGGAATAATTAGCGATTGGGGACCACAGTTTACCTACATCTTTTGGGAAGAGTTGTGTAAGAATCTTCAAATTCACCCCTGCCATTCAACTGCCTATTACCCTCAATCAGATGGGCAGACTGAACGAGTGAATCAGTGCCTCAAACAGTTCTTGCGTTGTTACACCACCGCAGATCATTCTGATTGGGTTTCCCATCTCCCCATGGCCCTATTCAGTTATAACAAATCCCAACAAGCGTCGATTGGTTGTCGCCCCTTATTTACCAACTATGGTTTCAATCCCGCCTTCAACATGGAGCCCAGTTGTGGATCCAAGTTGGAAGCGGTGATGGACTTTGCAAAAATGATCAAGAAAGTACATCATGGGGTGAGCTCAAATTTAGATATGGCCATGCAGGCTTATAAGGAGAACGCTGATGGTATGAGATGAGTTGGACCAGCGTACAAGGAAGGATATCTCATGATGCTAGATGCTAAAAACATCCCAATCAAGAGACCATGTAAAAAACTAGGACCAAATAGGATTGGGTCTTACAGCGTCATCAGAAAGGTGGGCCATGCCTCATACCAGTTAGATCTCCACTCCCCTCATTTTTTTAAAAATTCCATTATAGCAAGCTCACGTTGTTTGAGGGCCCCAACCAGAGGCTCCCAAGGCTTATCTTGTGGATGGGGTCTGGAGTGGGAAGTGGAGAAGATTGTACCCTCTCAGCGGGTAAGAAGAAGACTTGAGTACCTTATATCTGGAAGGGATTTGATGCAGCGGAGAACATTTGGGTCCCAGCGCGTGACTGCGCTCATGCCTAAGATCTAATTGTAGCATTCCAAGAGCATTTCCCTGAGGCCGCAGGATCGAAGTTAAACCAAACCATTGCTGCCATGAATTTGGCCCCTGCTCACAGAACTTTTCCTTGGCAAATACCCCTGGAGGTAGGGTGTGGCCCAAATTAGAGGAAAGGGTAATGTCATGTTTATGTGACCTTATTGAGGGAACAAACAGCAAGAATAAGTCTGGGAGGCAGGAGGTCCAAAGGGTCAAATTTTAGCAAATTCCTGACCTTAAGCACACCTTGGATCAACACTGGGTACATGCTAAGTATGCCCAGGTTGGTACAAGTGAGGTGTTTAACGCCCAGCCGCTTCTTTCAGCTCTCGCGCTAAAATGGACGAGTTTTGTAACAAAGAATGACAGCTCAATATGTTTAATTGGTGAATAGGGGTTTGAACCCATTTTATATATGAAATTGAGAGCTTGGGTCAAGTTCAACATCAATCAATCACTCAAGTAAGGTCAGTTTCAAATTATGCTACTCTGTCAGACAGAAGAATGTCCCTATTGGTGCACCAAGGCTTAGTACCGCTTTCCCCACTCAATGATTTTCCCAAGTTAGTTTAATTATGTTTGCTTTAGATAAACGTTTCTCGTTGTTTGTCTTCCCTAATAAAACCCCTAATCATTATACATTTTTTCTATACGTTGATTTGGGTGAACCTGTGCATGGACCTCTTCAAGGAAATATCATGATGCTTTAGCCAATTTAACCTTTTTAAAATTATTACAGCCTCAGGTACACTGCTGGGCCTCCTAGTTCCCTCCAAACCATGTCACCCTTGCACTCTAGCCCTATACAAAACTTGGTTATGAACTGCCCTTTGGGGAACAGGCAAGTTTTGCTGATTGCTAATATATTATTACTTTTACCATGCTCAACACCCTCTCCCTATGTCTCCTTAGCTCCATATCACTCTGCTGGGCTATCTTTATGTTAACACTGATGACGAGTTTCCTTGCTTTGGTCCCATTCTTTGTGCACCACCACGCAGGGAACTGGATAGTTATAGATACTCTCCTGACACTTTTCCCATTTAACCTTTTTTACTTCCTCCTTGTCCCTGTAATTTACACCAGAAATCATGTCCTGAGACATGAAATAATCCTCCCTATTTCATGGCACCACACCTCCCACAGAAGCACTGGCCAGGATGAAATTCTTGAGCAGGTAACTTCATGGATGTAACTACAAGGGTAGACTTAGGACCAGCGGCATTAGGAAACGCTTATGTATTGCATAAAATTTAATGAGTGTGGCCGCAATCACAAGGTGTGACCCAACTGTTTTCTGCAGCATCAAACCCTTTCTATGTTATCAGGCATTTCTCCCTTCTTTTATATGACAAAAGGCCACAATCCCTCAACCTCTCACTCTGGTGTCCATAACAGGATAGAACATGGGGTCTCATGAGGGAGACTTTCAAATTGATTTAGTTTGCTCTGGTAAAAGTTGGCAAAGATTTATAATTTGGCGGAAGAGCAAGAAGGTAGGTTTCATGATCCACCTTTCTAAAAATGGTAAAAACTATCTTTTTTGGACCCAACAGGTTGCATGGCTGTTTGCTAGGGATATTATTAGCATTGTGCATCACAAGATCCCTTTCTTTATATATGCCCTGCCATTCTCTTATCATCAGCGTTCTCCTTGTAGGCTTTTATGGCAGCCCCCAAGTTTTTATTTAACCCTTGTGTACTTTATTGATGAACTTAACAAATTCCACCACAGCTTTCACCTTGGACCCACAAGTGGGTTCCATGTTAACTGTGTGGTTAAATGTAATAAGAGTGTCTGAAACTCCCTGTTTCCAGGGATGTGGTGCAAGATGCTCAGCCACACTGCCAGGAAACTAGTCATCAGGCTTATAGTAAACAGTGCATCACAAAGGGTGCCAGAGCTAAGTAATCCAGTGCAAGGGTTTATAAAGTGGTATAAAATAGCTGGTAACAAATAAACAACACCATTTGGGTGGACCCCACGGGGAGTTCCTAACCAAGCGGATATCAGTTCTAAGGTATTCAAGTGCCTTAGTCTGGAGGGGACAAAGGGAGCCCAATGGAGCACTAGATTCAGTATCTAATTTTGTGAAAAGAAAACGGCCATTGTTGTTAAAGACCTCCCTGAGGAGGCCTACACGGTTAGCCTAAGAAACCATAATTTAAACAAACGTAAAAAAATGGGTAAATTTTACTAAAGGAAGATGATCAATGAGGAAAGTTGGTCTCGAGAACCATACTTTAAGCAAGAGGTGGTGAGCCATTTATTTTACTAAAATGGTTCAAAGCCAAATGAACTAATCGGCGCACCCCACCATTAGCCAGGGTACTGTAACTCGAGATCAAATAAACTCAAGTGGTTGATTGCAAGATGAGCCATCCCAATTTTGAAATTTTTTAGATTGAATGAGTTTCAAACCCCCTTTCTCCAAGCAACTGAACCAAACTGTCATTGGGAAGCAGGTAACTAGTCCATTTTAATGCCACTGCCATAACACAGGGCTGGACATTATGCACTTAATCTGGACCAACTTGGGCATATCTGGCCTGCACCCAGCGTTGGTCAAAGGTATGATTTAAGTCAGGGAGGTCCTGCAGCTTGACCTTTTTGGACTCCTGACGTCCAGCCTTGTATTGGTAGTTGGTTCCCTTAATGAAGTCATGTAAACATGACATTACCCTCTCCTCCGTTTTGGGCTCCACCCCCACTCCAGGTGCATTCGCCAAGGAAAATTTTTGTGGGCATGGGCAACTTCATGGCAGAAATGGCTTTCTTGGACTTGTATCCTGCAGCATCAGGGAAACTTTTGTAAAGTGCTTCAATTAGATCTTGGGCATGGGTGCAGTCAAGTGCTGTGACCCAACTGTTTTCCTCCGCATCAAATCCCTTCCAGGATACAAGATTCTTAACTCCTTTTCTTATCTGATGGGAGGCTACTATTTCTTCCACTCCCCATTCTGGAGCCCCATCCATTAGATTATTCCTTGTGAGTCTCTGGTGGAGGCCGTAAACAATGTATGATTTCTTTCATGGAAATCTGAAAAAAATTGGAATGAGGGGGAGATCCAACTGGTATGAGGCGCGGTCCACCTTTCTGATAACGCAGTAAGGCCCAATCCTCTTTGGTCCTAATTTTTTGCATGGTTGCTTGATTGGGATGTTTTTAGCATCCAGCATCACAAGATCTTCTTCCTTGTATGCTGGACCAACTCATTTTTTACCATCAGCGTTCTCATTATAAGCTTTTGTTGGGAAATTAATCAGATGGATCCTTCTGATAATATCAGAATTAGGGGTGTCAGTTAGTGGTCACAATTGCCAGCTTATTTCCTAGTTTGATACTATTTAATGTTATAGATATTAATTCGAGTTTAGGTTTTGTGGAATCTGCGTTTGCCACTGTAATACCAATTTGAAAATTGTTGTGGGTTTTTCCAGTTGAAAGCCATGAATCTGTTAAAAATGTCTGAAAATGGTTTCACCAACTAATTTGGAGCACCAATGACTCATACCAAGGATGCTCAAAGTTTAACTTATATTATCTGATTATTATATGATTGAATGGCGACTCATGCCAAGGATGGGTCAAATTAATCTACTTTTGGTAAACAGATAAGCAGATTGGAAGAGAATCGTTACCAGGAATGACCAATATTTTTATGAGAAAGTGACGGCTTGGATAGCTGATGGGTTTAATAGGTAGAGTATCCTAGGGTATAAATAGTTGTTCATTACCTCCAAATAAACATCTCTCATTCGTCCACTTTTTAATTTATTTGAAGTAGCAAGGGCTACTAAAGTAGATAGGAATGGGACTGGAGATCCCTGACATTGATGTGAGGTAACGCACCTGGAGTGGCTGGTGCTACCAGCTTCTATACCAGCCCATAGGAGGAACGGGCAGGAACCAGGCCAACCAGCCACCAGTGATGGCACTGATGGCTGTCAACCCTGTAGAGTGCAGTGCGGGAGTGCCTTGGCCGCCCAGGATGGAGTTAGGGCTCATTAGGGCATGCCCAGATGGGTTAGAAAAGGGTCAAGATGGTGGGGCAGCCTGGGAGTGCCATGGCCGCCCAGGATGGGGGCAGGACTCGCCAGGACACACCACAGGCCCTGGGGCTAAGGTTGTAAGGAGAGTTTCTATAGCCCTCTTGTTTACAGCGTGGAAGTGCACAGTGCACAGGCCCAACGCCAGGAAACTAGTCAATAGTATAGAAGTTACTAAAGCTCCGCAGAGGGTGCTTGAGCTCAAGTAACTTAGGAAGGAAAGGGTATTCAAAAGTGGTTTAACCAAACAAGAGCGACGAGGTGCATGGAGGGTAAGATTTAGGCATTCTAGGTTGGAGGGTACTGGGCAGCCCAACGGTGCACTGGCAGATAAAACTACAGTAGTACATATAATATGGTTAATGATGTGCGAGACCTCTTCAAAGAGGCCTGCACACAGGAATATCTGGGATAACATAATGGAAACGATGTAGTAAAAATGGGGATTTTATTATGGAAAAGTCGACTAAAAAGGAATGTTGGTCACGAAAATCAAATTTATAGATCGTCAGGGTAATTCAGGGTCTGCCAAAGTAGTCTTAAGCACTGAATCATTAATAGGCAAACGCTTCCGCCCAAATAAGTAGAATACACCAAAAACTGACTTCACTAAAGTAATTGATTGAATTTGTATTCTACCCAAACATGTCATCTTATAATTAGAATGCGTTTCAAACCCCCGTTCCTCAAGCAACTGAATCAAACCATCATTGTTAATTGAATAAACCGTCCATTTCTAATTCCTGGGCCAATGCAAGGGGCTGGGCATTATGCACCTCATTAGTACCAACCTGGGCATATTTGGCTTGTACCCAGCGTCGGTCTAATGTGTGCTTGAGGTCTGGGAGGGCCTGAAGCTTACCTTCTGGGCCTCCTGCCGCCCAGCCTTATCCTTGGGGTTGGTGCCCATTATTATGTCATTTAGCCATGACATTACCCTCTCCTCTCAACGGGGCTCAACCCCCCTCCAGGGGCTTGTTCTAGGGAAAAGTTCTTGTGGGCTGGGGCCAAATCCATTGCAGCAACGGTCGGTTTAGGTTGAGATCCAGCGGCCTGGGGGAAACACTTATGGAAAGCTTCAATCAGATCTTGGGCATGCACACAGTCACGTGCTGGTACCCAACTGTTCTCTGCAGCATCAAAACCTTCTTTTAAGAAACCAGGTACTCAAGTCTTCGTTTAACATGGCGGGAGGCTACTACTTCATCCACTTCCCACTCTGGCGCCCCATCCACGAGATAGGCCTCAGGAGTCTCTGGTGGGGGGGCCCTCAAACAACATCAATTTGCTCTCATGAAAGACAGAGAAGATCTAAAACGAAGAAGGAAGATTTAACTGGTATGAAGCATAGCCCACCTTTCTTTCAACGTGGTAAGGGCCAATCCTCTTTGGTCCCAGATTCTTTCATGGCCGCTTGATAGGGATGTTACAAGCATCAAGAATCACGAGATCCCCTTCCTTATATGCTGGACCCACTAGGCGCTTACCATCGGCATTCTCCTTATAAACTTGCATTGCCGCCTCTAAACTTGTGGAAACCCCCTGGTGGACCTTCTTGATAGTCTTGGCAAAGTCCACCACCGCTTCAACTTTAGATCCACATCAGGGATCCATATTAAAGGAAGGGTTAAAACCATGGTTGGCGAAAAAAGAGGATTAACCAATTGAAGAATGCAAAGTGTTGTTATAGCTAGTTTGGGCCATAAGAGGTGAGAAACCCAATATTCATGATCTGCGGCGGTGTAACACCGCAGGAACTGTTTTTCACTAATTCACTCATTCAGTCTGCCCATCTAATTGGGGGTGATAGGCAGTTGAATGGCAGGGGAAAATCGAAGAGTCTTACTCAACTCTTCCCAAAAGATGGAGGTAAACGGGGCCCCAGTCACTAATAATTTCTTTGGGAACCCCAAAAAGCGCAAACACATGAGTGACAAAGAGCCTAGCCATCTCAGCCGTGGTTATTGTAGTTCTGCAAGGAATAAAGTGGGTGAACTTTGTAAAACGGTCCACCACCACCATGATGGCATCATAACCATTAAAAACAGGTAATTTCACAATGAAATCCACTGATAGGGAGGGCTAGGGCCCGTCAGCCTTCTGGACTGGTATCAACAACCCCGCTAAAGATTGCTGATTTGGTTTCATTTGATTGCAGATCAAGCACTCTTTACAATACCATCCCACCTGAGCAGGCAAGCCTTTCCAATTGTAGGTGTGTCGTATTAACTCCAAGGTCTTTGCTTTCCCAGGATGACCAACGGTGAGTCCATCATGATGGTCCCAGATGATTTCCAGGTGCAGTGGTCCAGCAGGAACCCATAGGCGCCTGTCAGGCCACCAGAGGAGAAGCACTGATGTCATATCTATCTGAAGGGGGTGCTTTGAAGTTCACTTTCATGGGTAACCTTATGACTTGTTTACTCCTAAATAAAAACTTTACAATTAAGAATATTATTAGTAATAGGCATAAAAAGTATTTTATTTAGAGTAATAAAGCACTATTTATAATGCTTTAAAATGAAAGGAAACAAAGAGAGATTTTAAGGGTAGAGTCATGGGACTTGTAGGAAAGTCCCGATTCTGGGATAGGTGGGAATAGATAAAAGTGTGGATAAAGATTAGATAACAAATTGGAAATGTAAATATTCCCCAAATTTGGCATAATTCAGTAAAAGCCCCGAATTTGGTATTAAAGTTAAGAACATAAAATCAAACTCCATTCTCAAATTATTGGGCCATTTGAAAATTGTTCCCTTCATATGAAATATCAATTTTACCCCTGTACAAGGCTTTCACCTAATCCAGGGAGAATTCTGACAGCGCTCCTGAAACCACACCATCTCATCCTTTACTTGATAACCCCTGGATAGATCCTTTTGATTTTAAGCGCTCTTAGCAAGTACCATAGGATATTTGGCTGATAGCGGCTGAGAAAGGCCTAACTTTCTGAATATACTGTATCCTTCTGCATTGTCCAGAGGTGCAAGCGCTGGCCCATTGGCCGTGGAAGAGGGAAGTTGAGACACAATTTTATTTGGCGGAATCATCACCTGTGTGTTATAAACTTCTATCTCCTTTGGATCAGGAGCTAAAGCAGGGTTGTGGCTTAAAGCATCCACCAAATCATTCTCCTTGCCCTTGGTGAACTCATAAGAAAATGCAAATTGGGCAAGAGTCTCATGATAATGGTCTTCCATGGGGTTAGGACATGAGGGGCGCGGTAGTACAGCAAGGCACAGTGATCTGTACATACATGGAAAGGTTGGGAGGAGCCATGCAAGTGGTGACGCCAGTAAGTCAGCGCCCTCACCACTGCTAGTAGCTCTTTGTCATACACGGCGTAATTCAACTCAGGCAGAGACATTTTCCTAGAAAAAACATCCCACCGGATGCTCTATCCCATCTTCACCTACTTGTAACAAGGCAGCCGTGTCAAGAGAGTTTCTGTAACTCTCTTGTTCCCAGCAAGGTGATGTGGGATGTAAACCCACATTGCTAAGAAACTAGCCGTTAAGAGGATGAGAAATGAGGCACCTCAAGTGGTGCCTGTGCAAAAGGTACCCCAGGCAAGGGTGTAAAGCGCAACATATAATACCAGGTAAGTAAGAAACATCCCAGCTTGAGTGGACCCCAGAGGTGAATCCCTAGTCAAGTGTAACTTGGTGCTAGTAGACTTGGGTGCCTCGATCTGTAGGGGACCTAAACGGCCCAAGAAAGCACCTGGGATTTGGGTAAATGGTGATAAAAGGTAGTGGCCCACATAGTTGGATACCTCCCCAAAGAGGTCCACCACCAAGTTTTCCCAAGGAACCATTTGGAAAAAACGTAAAATAACGGGTAAATTTATTTAAGAAAGTTGACCAAAGAGGAATGTTGGTCGCAAAAAACATATTTAAAGTGGCTCATGCAAATTCAGGTTCTGCAGAAGTGCGCCCAAGCCTTGATGCTCCAATAAACAGACGCTTCCATCCATTTTAGTAAAATACACCAAAAGTGCCTTCACTCAAGTAATTGATTGAAGCCGTATTTTACCCAAACTTAAAATTTCATAAGTTGAACGGGATTCAAACCCTTGCTCTCCAATTAACCAAATTGAACTGTCTTCATTTGTAATGTAATAATTCGTTTCAGTGCCTGGGCTGAGATAAGAGGCTGGGCGTTTTGCACCCCATTAGTATCAACCTGGGCATGCTTGTCTTGCACCCAGCGTTGATCTAAGGTGTGTTTCAGGTCAGGAAGAGCCTGAATTTTCACCTTCTGGGCCTCCTGTCACCCAGCCTTGTCTTTAGCATCAGTTCCCACTATTAGGTCATCCAACCATGACATTACCCTCTCCTCTTTCTTAGGCTCCACCCCCTCCAGGGGCGTTTGCTAAGGAGAAGTTCTTATGTGCTGGTGGCAACTTCATAGCAGCAACGGCCAGCTTAGGCTGAGATCCTGCAGCCTCAGGGAAATGATTATGGAATGATTTGATCAGGTCTTGATCGTGTACACAATCCCGTGCTGGCACCCAACTGTTCTCTGCTGCGTCAAACCCTTTCCAGGATACCAGGTACTCAAGTTATTGCTTAACCCGGCGGGAGGCTACTATTTCCTCCACTTCCCATTCTGGCGCCCCATCCACAAGATAATCTTCGGGAGTCACAGGCAGAGGGCCCTCAAACAATGTCAATTTGCTTTCATCAAAGATGGAGAAGATCTGAAACGTGGAGGGAAGATCCAACTGGTATGAGGCATGACCCACCTTTTTAACTACACGGTAAGGACCAATCCTCTTTGGACCCAGCTTTTTGCATGGCTGCTTGATAGGGATGTTGTGAGCATCAAGCATCACGAGATCCCCTTCCTTGTATGCTGGACCACTTGGCACTTTCCATTGGCATTCTCCTTATAAACCAGCATAGCCACCTCCAAACTTGTGGACACCCCCTGATGGACTTTCTTGAGAGTCTTAGCAAAGTCCAGCACCGCTTCCACTTTGGAGTTACAGCTGGGCTCCATGTTAAAAGCAGGGTTAAAGCAATGGTTAGCAAAAAAGGGTGAACAACCAATTGATGAATGCAAAGTGTTGTTATAGCTAAGTTTGGGCCATGGGAAGGTGAGGAACCCAATCTGATGGTCTGCGGTGGTGTAACGATGCAAAATTGTTCCAATCACTGATTCACTCTCTCAATCTGCCCATCTGATTGGGGGTGATAGGCAGTTGAATGGCAGGGGTGAATCTGAAGAGTTTTACACAACTCTTCCCAAAAGATGGAGGTGAACTGGGGTCTATGGCCACTAATGATTTCTTGAGGAACTCCATGAAGCGCAAATACATGGGCGACGAAGAGCCTGGCCATTCCACAGCAGTTATGGTTGTTCTGCAAGGAATAAAGTGGGCGAACTTTGTAAAGCGGTCCACCACCACCATGATTGCATCATACCCATCTGAAACGGGTAACTCCACAATGAAATCCACTGATAGGGAAGTCCAGGGCCCTTCAGCCTTTTGGACTGGTACCAGCAACCCTGATAAAGGTTACCAATTGGGTTTCATTTGATTGCAGATCAGGCACTTTTTACAGTACCGCCCTACCTGAACAGGCAAGCCCTTCCAATTGTAAGTGCGTCATATCAACTCTAAGGTCTTTGCTTTCCAGGATGACCAACAGTGATTCTGTCATGATGGTCCTGGATGATCTCCAGGCGCAGTGGTCCAGCAGGAACCCATAGACGCCCCTGAAACCACACCATCTCATCCTTCATGTGATAACCCCTGGATAAGTCCTCCTGATTCAGGGCGCTCTTAGCGAGAACAACAGCATATTCAGCTGATAACAGCTGAGAAAGAACTACCTTTCTAAACATACTATATTCTGCTGCATTTTCCAGAGGCATGAGCGCTGGCGTATGTACCCTGGACTTAGGAAGTTGAGACAGAATCATACTTGGTGGAATCATCAACCGGGTGTTGTGAATCTCTACCTCCTTTGGATTGGGAGCCAAAGCAGGGTTGCGGCTCAAAGCATCCGCCAAACCATTCTCCTTGCCCTTGGTGAACTCATAAGAAAATGTAAATTGGGCAAGGGTCTCATGCCAACGGGTCTGACGTGGTGTTAGAACATGTGTAGCACAGTAGTACAACAGGGCTCGGTGGTCTGTGCGTACCTGGAATGGTTGGGAGGAGCCATGTAAGTGGTGACGCCAATAAATCAGCGCCTCCACCACTGCTAATAACTCCTTGTCATATACGGCGTAATTTAACTCATGCAGAGACATTTTCCTAGAAAAATATCCCACTGGATGCTCAGACCCATCTTCACCCACCTGTAACAGGGCAGCTGCAATGGCAAAGTTGGAAGCATCTGAGGACACAATGAACTCCTTGGCAGAGTCAACATGGCGAAGGATGGATGTGGATAACAAGGTGCACTTCACCGCTTGAAAAGCATCCTCCAAAATGGGGGACCACTGAAGCACCTTGGCACCGCTGGCCTTATATAAGGGAGCTGCCACCTCAGAGAGATTGGGTGTGAACTTCTTGAGGAAGGTACACGTCCCCAAAAAGCTCCTCAGTTCCTTGACAGAGGTGGGGGTAGGCCACTCAAAAATAGCCTTCTCCTTGTCTGGAGTTATCATATGGCCCTGGTCAAAAACGACGTTGCCCAGAAAAGTAACCTGGGACTTGAAGAATTCGCATTTACTAATCTTGAGGGTAAGGCAAGCGGCCCTCAATCTCTCCACTACTTGTTGAAGGTGTACTGTATGTGACTCATGATCAGGGGAAAACACCAGGATATCATCCATGTAGGCAACCGCGCATACCCCTAACAAGTCCCCCAACGCAGCATCAATGCGGCGTTGAAAGATGGCAGGGGCATTCTTAAGCCCAAAGGGCATAACCTGAAACTGGAAAATCCCTTTTCTGGTATGGAATGCGGTTAACCACTCCTGGCCCTTTTTTATCCAAATTTGATTGAATGCATTGAGGCAGTCCAGCTTGGAAAGACCTTAGCCTTTTCCAAATAGCGCGCAATCTGAGAATATAAAGGGATGGGATGGAGGTTGGGTACAGTCACATTGTTTAAATTTCCATAATTGACACATGGACGTAAAGTTCCATCAGCCTTCTCCACAAAGAGAAGTGGAGAGCAAACAGGGGAGGTACGCTGAAAGATGGCACCTTTGGCCAACTGCTCCTTCACCCATACATCTAAAACCTCTTCCTCCCGGACAGTCAATGGGTATATGGGGGAAGAAATATGCACCAGATCCACAGTAAGTTTAAATTCACAATCAAACTTGGAATGTTCTGGTAGCGTACTAGCTGAAGCTGCATCAAAAGAAGATGCCAACTCCTCCAAACAGGAAGGTAAGGAAAGACCCACGGTGGGCTTCAGCAAAGGGGCAAGATACGGACTGGGAACATTGGGCCAATGAGGTAATTTGCCTTGGGCGTTATCCTCAGACAAAGGAACAATCAACTGGTGACCATTTGTCAAAGACAAGGATAAAGTGTTTTCTTTCAAATTAATTTTGACGTCAAACTTCCGCCACCACTCAACACCCAAAATGATGGGAAACAAGAGGTTTCTGATAGCTTGAAACTGGTCAGACAATAGATAAGAACCTACCTGGAAATCGACTGACTCCATGACATTCAGTGTGAGGATACCTTGAGAAGCCCCACCTCTAACCATACCACCTGGTGAGTAACTCAACTCAAGGTAGTCAGCAAGGTTTTGGTCAATAAAATTATTTGAGGCACCAGTATCCACCAAAATAGTTGTGCTGAACTTTCCATAAGAGGATGTAAGGGTAGCAGTCAACAAGAAATATCCAGAATGGGATTTATTCAACGCAGAAAATGCCACCAATTCACCAGAAAATTCCTCCTCCGGTTTTAACAAGCCATCAGGGTATGTTTTGGAATCATAGAAGGGGGAGGGATAGTGGGCCACTCTTACTACTGAGGCCACATATCCCACCACACCTTCTGCAGGTGCATATACATCTTTATATTTATAATGAAGTTCTTTTTCAACTTCCTGAGAACCCCTAATCATGGTAGGGGTCAGACGAGGGTTCTCAGGAGTAATCTGATATACCAAAATAGGGTCCTCATCCAGACCATATGAGCATATAAACGGCTTGTTCTTGGGATAAATTGCTTACATTATAAAACACGTTTTCAGGATCTAATGAACCCACACTTATTCTGAGGGTTCAGTGTGCATCGCTATCCAGGGCCAACACCCCCAAGCCCAGAATAGATGCCTCAGCATGCACCTTGGAAATGTGTTGGGGAGAAAAAATGATAACAGAATCTTTTTTCCTTTAAATTTGGGTTTGGACCCTCCGATGTTCCCAATTTCCGCTGAGATGGGGAGGAAATCAGTGGGAAGCATCTCACAATTCAAGGAAATATCACTAGTCAAGGACGCGATATTTATAGGGATGACCATGGGTGACATCATTGTGGTGGAATTGTCTGAAACCTTCACTTCATTCTTGGGGCTAGACCCCTGTACAGTTCCAAATTTAGAAGAAGTTGAAGGATTAGAAGGATAAGATTCCCTCATTTTAAGAGGCGCGCGCGACTTTTTGGTTTCTGTATTTATATGATTTGATCCAATGACGGCCAAATTACCTGGCCCCTTCTGGGTTGGGGTGGGGAAACTACCCCAAAGGGTTTTGACAAGATGAGCACGAAAAGTCTGAGACCAACAGGTATGAGCAGGAAGGGTGGACACTTCCCAATTGGTAGTTGCAAGAATAACGCCAAGACGCATCAATACAAAACCAAATGAGAAAACTGTGGTGAGCACCATCATTGCAGTGAGAAATGGCCAGCGCACCCAATTTACTAATATTGAAAGTCCCACATGGATAATTAGTATGCTCATATAATAAAAGGGTTGGTTGACTAATGTCAAGAGAGTGTCTGTAACTCTCTTGTTCCCAGCAAGGTGATGTGGGATGCAAACCCACATTGCTAGGAAACTAGCCGTTAAGAGGATGAGAAATGAGGCACCTCAAATGGTGCCTGTGCAAAAGGTACCCCAGGCAAGGGTGTAAAGCGCAACATATAATACCAGGTAAGTAAGAAACATCCCAGCTTGAGTGGACCCCAGAGGTGAATCCCTAATCAAGTGTAACTTGGTGCTAGTAGACTTGGGTGCCTCGATCTGGAGGGGACCTAAACGGCCCAAGAAAGCACCTGGGATTTGGGTAAATGGTGATAAAAGGTAGTGGCCCACATAGTTGGATACCTCCCCAAAGAGGTCCACCACCAAGTTTTCCCAAGGAACCATTTGGAAAAAACGTAAAATAACGGGTAAATTATATAAGAAATTCAAACAACGAGGAATGTTGGTCACAAAAAACATATTTAAAGTGGGCCAGGGAAATTCAGATTCTGCGGAAGTGCACCCAAGCCTTGACACTCCAATAAACATATGCTTCCATCCGTTTTAGTAAAATACACTGAAAGTGCCTTCACTCGAGTAATTGATTGAAGCCATATTTTACCCAAACTTAAAATTTCATAAGTTTAATGGGATTCAAACCCTTGCTCTCCAATTAACTGAATCGAACCGTCTTTGTTTGTAATGTAAATCGTTCGTTTCAGTGCCTGGGCCAAGATAAGAGGCTGGGCGTTTTGCACCCCATTAGTATCAACCTGGGCATGCTTGGCTTGCACCCAGCGTTGATCTAAGGTGTGTTTCAGGTCAGGAAGAGCCTGAAGTTTCACCTTCTGGGCCTCCTGTCGCCCAGCCTTATCTCTAGCATCAGTTCCCACTATTAGGTCATCCAACCATGACAAGCCGCTATGGCAAAGTTGGAAGCATCAGTAGACACAATGAACTCTTTATTGGGGTCAACATGGTAAAGGACTGACGTAGACAACATGGTGCACTTCACTGCTTGGAAAGCATCATCCAAAACGGGGGACCACTGAAGCACCCTTACACATCCCCAAAAAGCTCCTCAATCCCTTGACTGAAGTGCGGGTAGGTCACTCATGAATAGCCTTCTCCTTGTCTTGTTTACCATGTGTCCTTAGTCAAACACAACGTTGCCCAAAAAAGTGACCTGGGACTTGAAGAATTCACGCTTGCTAATCTTTAGCGTAAGGCGAGCTTTCCTTAACCTCTTTACCACTTGCCAAAGGTGTACTGCATGGGACTCATGATCAGGGGAAAAGACCAGGATATCATCCATGTAGGCCACCGCGCATACCCTAACAAGTCCCCCAACGCTGCATCAATGCGGCGTTGAAAGATAGCAGGGGCATTTTTAAGCTAAAGGGCATGACCTGAAACTGGAAAATCCCTTTTCTGGTATGGAATGCGATTAACCACTCTTTTCCCTTTTTAATACGAATCTGATTGAACGCATTGAGGCAATTCAGCTTGGAAAAGTCCTTAGCCTTCTCCAAATAGCGCGCAATATGAGAATCCAAAGGGATGGGATGTAGATCTGATACTGTGACGTTGTTGAGGTTCCCATAGTCTACACATGGGCGTAGAGTACCATCAGCCTTCTCAACAAAGAGAAGTGAGGAGCATACAGGGGAGGTACGCTGAAAAATCGCGCCTTTGGCTAACTGCTCTTTCACCCACACATCTAACGCCTCTTCCTCCCAGACAGTCAGTGGATAAATAGGGGAAGAAATATGCACCAGATTCACAGTGAGTTTGAAGTCACAGTCATACTCAGAATGATCAGGTAGTGCGTCAGCTGATGCTGCATCAAAGGAAGATTCCAAACCCTCCAAACAAGAAGGTAGGGAACCACCACGGTGGGCTTCAGCATAGAGGCAAGGTAAGGGTGTGAAATGGGGCCAGTGGGGCAAGTTTCCCTGAGCGTCAGCTTCAGACAAAGGAACAACAAATGTGCAACCAATCTTTAATGTTAGGGATATGGTATTCAATTCAAGTAGGTTCTAACGTCAAACTTCTGCCACCACTCCACACCCAAGATGATAGGGTACTGAGGTTTTTGATAGCTTATTAAGTGATCAAACAAGTGGTACTTGCCAACCTGATAGTCCACTGTCCCAACGACCTTCAGGGTGGAAATACCTTGGGACGCCCCTCCCCTAACCATACCACCTGGCAAGTAACTCAGCTAAAGGCAGTCAGCAAGGCTCTGGTCCATAAAGTTTTTAGTGGCGCCAGTATCCACCAGAATAGTGGTGCTGAACTTCCCTGAAGGGGATGCAATGGTAGCGGTCAACAAAAAGTATCCATAATGGGCTTTATTCAAAGAAGAAAATGACAACACCTCACCAGAAAATTCTTCCTCTGGCTCAAGCAAGCCATCAGGATATGTTTTGGAATCATAGAAGGGGAGGGATAGTTGGCCACCCTTACTACTGAGGCCACATATCCCACCATGCCTTCTGCAGGTGCATATACTTTATCATATTTGAAACGAAGTTCTTTCTCCACTTCCTGAGTGCTACAGATCATTGTAGGGGTCAACCAAGGGTTCTCAGGGATAATCTGATATACTGGAATAGGGTTTCTCATCCAAGCCATAAGAGCTAATAAATGGTCCAGAGGTATGGATAAGGTTTTCATTATAAAACGCGTTTTTGGATGCAAATGACCCTATTCCCCTAATGACAACGGAAGACCCAATGTTATTCAAGGTCAACACCCCCAGGCCCATCTGCGATAATTCTGTTGGCATCATCTGAACATGCTGCTGAAGTAAACTCCGTTTGTTTGAATTAAATTTATAAATTTGGCAGAAAGTTGGGGAATCACGACTTTCAGACCCAGAAGCGTCCATATCTAACAGGTATAAACATGAAGGGTGGGTACTTCCCAGTTGGGGGCAGCCAGAAATAATGACAGGATGCTACAACCTTCAGGAAAAAGAGAAAACAGCGGTGCAGCTGATCATAGCTGAAGCCCAAAGCCAGCGCCCACCATTTACACTTTGGGGAAGTCCCACACAGAAAAAGTTTGTGCACATAAATATAAGTGTTGGTCACCTAATGTAAGGAGAGTGTCTATAACTCTCCTGTTTCCAGTGTGAAAGTGCATGGAGCACAGGCCCAACGCCAAAAAACAAGTCAATAGTTAAAAGTTACTAAAGCCCCACAGAGGGTGCTTGAGCTCAAGTAACTTAGGAAGGAAAGGGTTATCCAAAAGTGGTTTAACCAAACAAGATGACAAGGTGCATGGAGGGGTAGGGTTTAGGCATTCTAGGTTAGAGGGTACCTAAGCGGCCCAACAGTGCACTGGCAGGTAAAACTACAGTAGTACATATAATATGGTTAATGATGTGTGAGACCTCCTCAAAGAGGTCCATGAACAGGAATATCTGGGATAACATAATAGAAACGGTGTACTAAAAATGGGCATTTTATTATGGAAAAGTCACCAACAAGGAATGTTGATCACGAAAATAAAATTTAAAGATCATCGGGGCAATTTGGGGTCTGCTAAAGTGGTCCTAAGCACTGATTAACCAATAGGCAAACGCTTCCGCCCAGATTAGTAGAATACACTAAAACTGACTTCACTTGAGTTATCAATTGAAGTTGTATTCTACCAGAACCCATCGTTTCATATATAAAAGGGTTTCAAACCGCCATTTCTCAAGCAACCAGATCAAACCGTCATTGTTAATTAAATAAAATGTCCATTTTTAATGCCTGAGCCGATGCAAGGGTCTGGGCATTATGCACCTCATTAGTACCAACCTGGGCATATTTTGCTTGTACCCAGCGTTGGTCTAATGTGTGCTTGAGGTCGGGGAGGGCCTGAAGCTTCACCCTCTGGCCTCCTGCCGCCCAGCCTTATCCTTGGAGTTGGTGCCCACTATTATGTCATTTAGCCATGACAAAGATGAAATTGTTGGTCTGCTGTTTTAGTGGGTTGGACGCAGACTCCAACAGTGTTTGTATGCCTATGAAGGCAAAACAGCAAAGGGTTAACCAGTCTTTATACTGGTTGGCCTGGCACAAGTGGAGCCCATGGTCAATTTTGCAACAGTGGTGCTCACTACAGGGGCTTTACTAGTGGGTGGCCCCAGTAGTTGGAGGAATGGTTAGGAGGTGTCGAGAGCCACCAGTTAAGAATGGCGCTCCTTGAGGGGGTGCAGGGTATTGGACTACTTTGAGGTGGGCCGCACTGAATGATACCATTTGGTTAAGTGGTGGGCAATGTCAGGAAATTAACCAGATGTATCCTTTAATTAGTATCATAATTAGGGGTGTCAGTTAATCAGGTGTGATTGCCAGCTAATCGCTTAGTTCAATACTATTTACTTTTATAAATATTAATTTGAGTTTAAGTTTGGAAGAATCTGTGTTTGCCACTATAATACCAATTTGAGGATTGTTGTGGGATTTTTCAGCGGAAATTTAATGAATCCGTTATGAATTGTCTGAAAATGGTTCAGCCAACTAATTTGGAGCACCGGTGACTCATTCCAAGGATGCTCAAAGTTTAATTTTATATTCTTTAATTTTTATATAAATGACTGATGACTCATGCTAAGTATAGATCTCTTAATCTAATTTTTAGTGAATAGATGAACGTATTGAAAGGGAGTTGTTACCAGAAATGACCAATATTTTTAAGAGAAAGTGACGGCTTGGATAGCTGATGGGTTTAATAGGTAAAGTAGCCTAGGGTATAAATAGACATTCATCCTCCAAATAAACATCTCTCTTTCACCCACTTCTCTATTTATTTGAAGTAGCAAGAGCCACTAAAGTAGATAAGAGTGGGACTGGAGATTCCTGACATTGGCGCAAGGTGACACGCCAGGACTGGCCGGTTCTGCCAGCTCCAATACAGCCCCTAGGAGGAAAAGGTTGGAACCTGGCCACCCAGCCACCAGTGATGGCACTGCTAGCCGTCAACCCTGCGGGGTGCAGCGCGGGAGTGCCTTGGCCGCCTAGGATGGGTTAGGACTCATTAGGGCATGCCCAGATGGGTTGGCAAAGGGTCAAGATGGTGGGGCAGCGTGGCAGTGCCTTGGCCACCCAGGATGGGGGCAGGACTTGCCAGGGCACACAACAGTCTTTGGGCCTAAGGTGAAGTCATTGATCTTTTGTGTTGGTAGGTTGGACGCAGACTCCAACAGGGTTGGTATGCCTATGAAGGTGAAACGGCAAGGGCCAACCAGTCTTCATACTGGTTGGCCTAGCACACTAGCGGAGCCCATGGTCAATTTTGTAACAGCTTTCATGATTGTATCCAAACTGGTGTTCACCCCTAGGTGTACTTTCTTGATTGTCTTCGCAAAGTCCACCACTGCTTCCACCTTGTTTCCACAACTGGGCTCTATGTTGGAATTGGGGTTGAATCCATAGTTGGCAAAAAGGGGAACAACTGTTTGATGCATGCTGAGCGTTGTTATAGCTGAATTGGGCCACGAGGAGATGGGAAACCCAATCTGAATGATCTTCTGCAGTGTAACTTCGCAAGAGTTGTTCTAAGTACTTGTTCACTCTTTCAGTCTGCCCATTTTATTGAGGGTGATAGGCAGTTGAATGGCATGGGCGAATCTGAAAAGCCTTATGTAACTCTTCAAAAAAAACAGAGGTAAACTTGAGTCCATGAAATCTAATTATTTCTTGGACGCTGTGAATTAAAAACAAATGAGTGACAAAGAACCTAGCCATCTCAGCCGCAGTTACCATGATTCTGTAGTGAATAAAGTAAGAGAACTTTGTAAAATGGTCCACCACCACCATGATAGAATCGTAGCCATCAGACACAGGCAATTCCACAATAAAATCTACCAATAAAGAAAACCAAGGCCCTTCAGCTTTTTGAACTTTACCAATAACCCCGCTAGTGGCTGGCAATTTGGTTTCATTAGGCTACAGATTAGGCACTTTTTACGATACTTGCCTACCTGAGCGGCCAACCACTTACAATTTTAAGTGCAGAAAATTATCTCTAAAGTCTTCACCTTCCCAGGATGGCCAAAGGTGAACCCGTCATGATGGTACTGGATGATTTCTAGTCAAAGTGGCCAGCGGGAGCCTATAGGCGCCCCTGAAACCACACCATCTCATCCTTCACATGGTAAGCTCTGGTAATGTCCTACTGATTCAACGCGCCCTTGGCAAGGACCATAGTAAATTTGGCTGACAAAGACTGTGATTTGGTCTACTATTATGAACATACCATATTCCTCTGCATTTTACAGAGGAGAAAGCGCTGGCCCGTGGGCTGAGGGAGATGGAGGTTGTAACACAATCTTACATGGTGAAATCATCAACTGGGTAAATTGTACCTCTACCTCCTTTGGATCAGGAGCTAGTGCAGGGTTGCAGCTCAAAGCTCCGCCAAACTATTCTCCTTGCCCTTATTAAATTCATAGGAAATCAAATTGAGCTAGGGTTTCATGCCATTGGGTTTGCCATGGGGTCAAGACATGAGGCGCGCGGTAGTATAAAAAGGCATGGTGATCTGTATGTACATGGAAGGGTTGGTATGAGCCATGCAAATGATAAAGCTAATACGTCAGCGCCTCAATTACTGCCAATAAATCTTAATTATATACAGCGGAGTTTAACTATGCAGGGACATCTTCCTGGAAAAATATTCCACCAGATGCTCAATTCCATCTTCGCCTATTTGTAATAGGGCCAACGCTGTAAGTTCTGGGGACCAGCCCAAGCAACTGGATAGGGATCAGCACCCCTTCCAGATGAAAAGGGGCCACAAGACTCCAGTGGACCCCCTGTCACAGCTGGATGATCTAGCCCATGTGATAGATGAGTGCTGGGTGAATGCCTTCCCCCCAAAGATACCTCATCCCCACCTCTTCCCCCTCCTCAACCCTGGTAAGTTTGATAGAAGGAGTCTGCAGGGAGACTGCGCACACCAGGGGGCATGGAGAGGCCCCTGGGACCACTCACTCCCCAGATAAACCATATCAGAATTTTGAGAAAATGGCAATTCCCAACATTGGAGCCCGGCCTGCAAATTCCAGACTGGGGGAGCTGGTCTGGACTGGCCTTCACCAGAAATCAGATTTGGATATGGCTCAGATCTCATACAAGGGCCTGAATGACTCAGACCATCTGCCCCAACGCTCTAAAATGGATCCAGGGAGCTCAGATCGCACGAGTAGTCTAATCAAGGGATCAGCTCGAGATGCAAATAATCCAATCCAAGGACCACTGCCTCCTGGTACAAATCTGGAACACCTGAACCATGCGAACAGGCTGACATGGGTCACCAGAACCTGGATTGGTAGTATTGACTTGGTTTGGCCTCAGGAATCCAGGAAAATTTGCAAAAGTTTTCTTGACTTTTGCTGAAATCTGAAGCAGAATTCTACCCCCCCTCCAAGTCAGCCAACCAAATCCCATCACCAACCCCTGAATGACCAATCCATTAATACCTCCCCCATGCATTCAGCCCAGTTCTTAAGGCAACTGTTCCAGCAGGGGTAGTTGTTAGTTCATTTTCTATCCTTTTGCTTAATAAAAGTTGAATTCCCCATCTTGCTTGCCATGGCCTCCATCTACCTTGTTAATTTTACAAAAATTCTGCCAATTAATCTGACAAAACGCGCCATCACCCAAATCCTCCTGCTGATGTTTGCCAACTGGGTTATCCGGTCACTCAACCCTGCCATGCGGCAGCAGATCATAAACATGATAATCCACCTCACCCCCAATGACAAACCAATGCTTTGTTTGTTTTTATGCATCCGTTTAATGGAGACCCTTCCATCCGTATGGTCACTAAGTCCTCCAAAACTGCTCCATGGCTAAAGAGCACCTGTGCGCCCCCACCCCACCACTCATGGACTTGGCTTCCATAGCCACCTCAGCCATCGCTGGCTTGGCCCACCAGTGGGACCTAGAGTGCCCCCTCCAGGGGAAGCTCAGTCCCAACCCCTCTCATGGGTCTTACTATACCTCCGCTCACACTTCTAACCGTGTGGCAGCCTCTGTACCGTCCCTTACTGGCGTGCAAGCCCCCTATCCGAATCTGAATGCCAGCAACCGCGAACCCTTTAGAATTCATCATCCTCCCTGCCTCTCCCGCCCTTGTGGGTTGCCTCTGCAAGACTTGCAGTTGTTCCCAATGCAACCATATGGTTTGCCTTGGGGGACTTTGGTGTGTTACTGAACTTTTACTTTCCTCACATCTCCCATAGAAACCCGCTTTTATTAGTCACTCAGACCGTTATGCCTTTTGCATTATGGGCCCTCCACTGGGTGCTCGCGAACCCCAATTGGGAGCTCAGTCTAGTTCTTCTTAGCCAAATCTGTGACATAATGAACCAACTACTAATCTCAGCCTTCTCCACCCTTCTCGCTGGCATGGACGAAGCGCTGTCCTACGTCCTCACTCTGAACATGCTATTCCTCTTTGACCTGGCCTTCTCCTGCTGGTTGGTGGCCTCGTTCATCTGAACCTGCTGCCTGGCTCTGCTGAATTGGTACCCATCCCACCAAGCTCCAATGGCGAGCGCCACTCCATCAGTTAACATAATAGGGTTAGGGGTTCCCCCTGTCCCTTCTGATGAGGTAGCTGATCAAATCCTGGGAATTTCTGGCAGAGCTCCAGGTGCGCCTCACTGCCAATGGTGGGAAATCCCCGCTTCCCTCTGATGCACAGCAGAGCATGGCTCTCCTTGACGACCTGGATGGGGATGCCCGTTGTTGGGTCAGGGGAGTGCTCCACTCTGCTGCCAAGTCAGGCAACCCCACCCCCTTGTTGGCGCTGGTCACCTTGGTGGTCCAGGCCCCTGGGTCAAGACCGGTGCACCTCCTCCATCTGTTTACATTGGGGCAGACAGCCATGGACCTACCCTCCCTGATCAAGGCCTTCACAGTCCTGGCTCTAATGGTACCCAACCCTGTTAAAATTGCTATCTCCGCATTCTGCGCTACCCTAGACCCCACCACGGTGGCCCACACAGCTTGGGACCCTCTTTCTGGATCTTAGAGGTTGCATTCTCTGTGGCCCGTGCAATTGGGGCCAGGCCCTTGCACACCCCCACATATACCGTTGCTGCCCCCAAGGTACCCTGTACCACACCTCCCCCTCCCAGTGGTCGCGGCCAAGGGAAGCGCCCCCTGGCTTGGCTGCCTTTTGCTCCCCCTCAGTGGCCGCCTTGGGTACCTCCCCCAGGGGAACCCCTGCCTATAAAACCGCCTGCCACCAGCCCAGATCAGGAGGCTGGATCATTGAGCCCCCAGAATTTGGAGTCTGCTCAGTTTGGTGAAATTGTCCCCCCAGTTGATCCCTCCTCCCCCTGAAGAGAGTGGAGCAGGTGTACGCATTAACCCTCGACCACCCATTTGGGACAAGGAAGTAGTAGAGACCCTGCATCAGTTGCACCCCACCCTTGCAGCCCTAGGCCAGTCTCTCCTGATGTTGGGTCATGCCCTTATTGGCTGCCCTTTCTCTGACTCACCCTTAATAAAGAGGACCAAGCGTACTTCCTGTTTCCCATTTCCTTTCCCTCTGAGTCAGGGAAATTACAGTGCAAGCCCTCCTCAACACTGGAGCAGCGGGTAACTTTATCAACCTTGGCGTGGCACAGTCCTTAGACCTAACGATGGAGGAAGCTTCATCCATCCTGGGTGCCTCGTCAGAGTCCATGATGTCCTACCTCATCTGACGTCCATTGCACTTCTCAGTTCATGACTTTGGAAATACTGACCATTTCTCAGCGGTTGAGGAGTTGCTCTACCCCATAATTTTAGGGTGGGCTGGTGGCACCGCCAACAAGTTCACATCAATCTTGCAACCAACTCCTTGTTGTTCACAAACCTCAAGTTAAGTGGTGAATTTCCCTTGCTTAAAGACCCTTCCCCAGGGCACGTCTCTCAGTTCCATCTCCCCACCGGACCCCATCCTAGTCAACCTCCCTCCAGACTTTCCCTCCTTCCTAGCCCCATATAAGGCCATCTTCAACATGTCACTGGCATTCAAGCTCCCCTCACACTCCGAATATAACTTGACATTCCAGCTGACAGTCAATCTAGTCAAGATCAACTGCCCCTCTACCCCTATATAGAGGAAGAGGATAGGGCTTTGGGCAGTTGGCTGGACGAGATTCTAGAGAAGGATTGGCTCATCAAGAAGTCTTCCCCTGTCGCCTCCCCCATAGTTTTCACTAGGAAAGCAGATGGGTCCCTGAGCCCCTGCATTGACTATAGCCACCTCAACAACATTACCATCCCTGACCCATATCCCTTACCCTTAGAGCAGAGCATCGCCCAGCCCATTGCCAAGTCTCGCGTCTTCTCAAAGTTGGACTTGGTGAACGCCTTTAATCAGGTGAAGGTGGCGAGGGGATAGGAGTGGCTCACAGCCATCCGCACCCATTGGGGGCTTTTCCAGTTCATAGTGATGCCGTTTGGCTTAAAGAATGTGCCAGCCACCTTCCAGCGCCTCATTGACAATGTGTTGGGGAATTGCACTTTTCATGTGCGGTGGACTATATTAACGACATTTTTGTCCATTCCCCACCCCTGAACAATGCGCCAGGACCTCGAAGTGGTAGTGGCAGCCCTCCATAAGGAAGGACTATTTGTTAAACCCTCCAAGTGCGAATTCTTCAAGGACGAGGTTACCTTCCTGGGGAATCTTGTTCTGAAGGATGGTTATGCCGTCCCCCTGCAAGCTTGAGGCTATTCAGTCTTGGCCTACCCCAACCACTCAAAAACAGCTTTGCAGCTTTCTTGGAACTGTCGCCTTTTTGAAGAAGTTTCCCCCCGCTCTGGCCCAATTGGCAGCACCCCTGCACCCCCTCACTGGGAAAAACGCCCCCTTTAAATGGGCCTCCAAGTTTCAGCAGGCCTTTGAGGCTATCAAGGAGGTTTTTCTTAGCCCCTGTCCTGAGGCATGCCAACACCTACCGACCCTTCATAGTAGCCTGCAATGCCTTGTCAGTGGCAGTGGGTGCCATGCTGCTACAGGAGCATGAGGGATCCGAACACCCGGTGGACTATTACTCCCAGAAGTTCACTGCAACAGAGCAAGCGTGGATGATATATGACAATGAGCTAGTGGTGGTGGCGTGGTCGCTCACCCACTGATGATACCTCCTGCAGGGCGCCCAGTATGAAATTACCATTCAGACAAACCATAAGGCACTGCTCTACTACCGCAAACCTCAGAAGCTAGGACTTTGCCAAACTCGCATGTATCAGGACCTCTGTGGGTTCCATTTTAAGTACAAATTCATAAAGGTCCCCTGAACATTTTGCCAGACATTCTCAGCCAAAACCCCTCCCTGTCTCCCAAATGGGGGGAAGACCCACTAGACCTTACAACGGTAGCGCCCCCTCCAAAATCCTCTCATTGGCCCCCCTACTGTATCCTTCACTGATTTGGACCCTGACGCTCCGCTCCTTCCCCATGTCCTTGCTTCCCAAACCTGCTGCCCTGAAGGAATCGAGCTTCTTGCTGACTTAGAGTCCATGCATCACAAGAAAATTCCATATACCTTTCAGGATGGAACAATCTGGTCCCACAATCAGGTTTGGGTTCCTCCCTCCCTATGCAGCCATGTCATTGAGGAAGATCATGTCCCCCAGACCGTCAGCCACCCCAGTATCAAAAAGTGTGCAGATCTCATAAAGAGAACCTACAACTGGCCTAGGTCTTCAAAGGACATTCCCTCTTGGATCTCTCATTGTGTCACCTGCACCTGAGCAAAATCGGATTGTTTGGGGAAGAAGGGACTATTAACCCTTTGCAGCAGGCTGAGTGGCCATGGACCTCAGTATCAGTGGACTTCATCATGGAGCTCCCACCCTCCTGTGGCTCAGATGCGATCATAGTAGTTGTGGACTGATTTAACAAGTTTCACTCTTCATCCCCTTCCTCTCTTCTATTACTGCGGTGGAGAACACAAATTTATTTGTCAACCATGTCTTTGCCATGTTTGGTCTCCTCAAGGAGATAGTGAGTGACAGGGGACCCCAGTTCACAGCCCAGTTCTGGGAAGAGTTGCTGACCCTCCTTCACATCAATCCCTGTAGATCCACTGCCTACCACCCCAAGTCCGATGGGCAGACTGAGCGGGTGAACCAGGTACTGGAGAAGTACCTGCGCTGCTATGCGACGGCCTTGCAAGACACCTGGGCTAAGGATCTACCTCTAGCACAGTTTGTGTACAACTCCTTCCATTACTCAATCAGCTTCTCTCCCTTTGAGGCTACTCTGGGGTATAACCCCTCTTTCCAGATTGGCCCTTAACTCTCCTCAGCAGATCCCGCCGCCATGGACTGCATAAGCTCTCTCCACGAGATGTACAACCTGGTTTGCAAACACTTGACAAAGTCCATTGAGGACTACAAGAATTTTTCTGATTGGAAGCATCTTCCAGGGCATGAGATCAAGGTTGGTTCCCTTGTCATGTTAGATACCCGCAACCTTCCCCTGAAAGCCCCCACCTACAAGCTTGCAGCCAAATGCTTGGGACCCTTCAAGGTCGAGAAGGATTTAGGCAATGGAGCCTACCACCTGAGACTGCCCGTGCACTGGAAGCAGCACAATGTCTTCCACACATCCCTCCTAACCCCCTTTAAGGGGGAAAGGCCAACATCCCCAGAGCCAATTGTCGTCAGGGAATACCAGGAAGTAGAGGTGGAGGCCATTTTAGCTTCCTGAAGGTCTCTGACAATCCATTCAGTACTTGGTCGCCTGAAAAGGTTACCCCTCATATGAGAACAGCTGGGTGAATTCACGCGATTGTACAAACTGCAAAGACCAGATAGAGGAATTCCACACCTCCCACCCAAAAGCCCCTGCTCCCCCAGAAGATCGCGGCCATCCTGGCCATATAGCTACCAGAGCGCCACAAGAACTATGATTTGGTCCATGCCCCTGGGGGTGGAATCCTCCCTGTCAAAAAAGGAAAGGGTAGTGTAAGTCCTAGGGACCAGCCCTTGTAACTGGATAGGGATCAGCACCCCTTCCAGATGAAAAGGGGCCACAAGGCTCCAGTGGACCCCCTGTCACAGCCGGATGACCTAGCCCATGTGATAGATGAGTGCTGGGTGACTGCCTTCCCCCCAAAGGTACCCCATCTCCACCTCTTCCCCCTCCTCAATCCTGGTAAGTTTGATAGAAGGAGTCTGCAGGGAGATTGCGCACACCAGGGGGCATGGAGAGGCCCCTGGGACCACCCACTCCCCAGACAAACCATATCAGAATTTTGAGAAAATGGCAATTCCCAACATTGGAGCCCGGCCTGCAAATTCCAGACTGGGGGAGCTGGTCTGGACTGGCCTTCACCAGAAATCAGATTTGGATATGGCTCAGATCTCATACAAGGGCCTGAATGACTCAGACCATCTGCCCCAACGCTCCAAAATGGATCCAGGGAGCTCAGATCGCACGAGTAGTCCAATCAAGGGATCAGCTCGAGATGCAAATAATCCAATCCAAGGACCACTGCCTCCTGGTACAAATCTGGAACACCTGAACCATGCGAACAGGCTGACATGGGTCACCAGAACCTGTATTAGTAGTATTGACTTGGTTTGGCCCCAGGAATCCAGGAAAATTTGCAAAAGTTTTCTTGACTTTTGCTGAAATCTGAAGCAGAATTCTACCCCCTCCAAGTCAGCCAACCAAATCCCATCACCAACCCCTGAATGACCAATCCATCAATACCTCCCCCATGCATTCAGCCCAGTTCTTAAGGCAACTGTTCCAGCAGGGTAGTTGTTAGTTCATTTTCTATCCTTTTGCTTAATAAAAGTTGAATTCCCCATCTTGCTTGCCATGGCCTCCATCTACCTTATTAATTTTACAAAAATCTGCCAATTAATCTGACAAAACGCGCCATCACCCAAATCCTCCTGCTGATGTTTGCCAACTGGGTTATCCGGTCACTCAACCCTGCCATGCGGCAGCAGATCATAAACATGATAATCCACCTCACCCCCAATGACAAACCAATGCTTTGTTTGTTTTTATGCATCCGTTTAATGGAGACCCTTCCATCCATATGGTCACCAAGTCCTCCAAAACTGCTCCCTGGCTAAAGAGTACCTGTGCGCCCCCACCCCACCACTCATGGACTTGGCTTCCATAGCCACCTCAGCCATCGCTGGCTTGGCCCACCAGTGGGACCTAGAGTGCCCCCTCCAGGGAAAGCTCAGTCCCAACCCCTCTCATGGGTCTTACTATACCTCCATTCACACTTCTAACCATGTGGCAGCCTCTGTACCGTCCCTTACTGGCGTGCAAGCCCCCTTTCCGAATCTGAATGCCAGCAACCGCGAACCCTTTAGAATTCATCATCCTCCCTGACTCTCCTGCCCTTGTGGGTTGCACCTGCAAGACTTGCAGTTGTTCCCAATGCAACCATCTGGTTTGCCTTGAGGCCTTTGGTACGTTACTGAGCTTTTACTTTTTTCACATCTCCCATAGAAACCCACTTTTATTAGTCACTCAGACCTCTATGCCTTTGGCATTCTGGGCCCTCCACTGGGTGTTCGCGCACTCCAACTAGGAGCCCAGTCTAGTTCTTCTTAGCTGAATCCGTGACAAACGCTATGGTGAAGTTGGAGGCATCTAAAGTTACATTAAACTCTTTTGTGCGGTCTACATGGCAAAGAATGGACATGGACAACTGGATGCACTTTGCCGCTGGGAAGGCAATTTGCAAAGTTGGGGACCACTGTAGCACATTTGCCCCACTTGCCTTATATGGGGCTCTGCCACTTCTGACAATTCTATGTAAATTTCTTAAGGAACATACACGTCCCCAAAAATCTTTCAATTATTTAAATAAAGTTGGGGTGTGTCACTCACAAATCGCTTTCTCCTTTTCCAGTGTTATTATGTGGCCTTGGTCAAACATGACGTTGCCCAGGAAGGTGACCTGGGACTTAAAGAACTCACACTTACTTATTTTAAGCGTGAAGTTAGCTGCCCTTAAACTCTCTACCACCTGCTGCAAGTGTATAGCATGGGACTCATGATTGAAAACACCAGGGCATCATCCATGTAAGCCACCGCGCACACACCCAGCAGTTCCCCCAAGCCATATTTATACTGCGTCAAAAATAGCTGGGGTGTTTTTCAGCCCAAAGGGCATAACTCAAAACTGAAAAATTCCTTTTTAGACGCAGAATGAGTTTAGGCACTTCTGGCTTTTCTTAATACAGATCTGATTTGCATTTAGGCAGTTCAGTTTAAAAAAACTCTCGCCTTCTCCACATAGCGAGCAATCTGAAAATCCAACAGGATGGGATGCAAGTCTGGTACTGTGATGTTGAGATTCCCATAGTCTACACATTGGCGTAAGGTACCATCTGCCTTTTCCACAAAGAGAAGTAGAGAGCACACCAGGGAGGTACGCTGAAATATCATGCCTTTAGCTAACTGCTCCATAACTCACACATCTAAGGCCGCTTCCTCCCATACAGTCAAAGGGTAAATGGGAGAAGATATACGCAACATATTAATGGTGATCTTGAACTTGCAATCAAACTATGAATGAGCTGGTAGTACATTGGCTGAGGCCACATCAAACAAAGATCTCAGCCCCTCCAAACAGGAGGTTAAAGGTACCTTCAGAGAAGGCTTTAGCAATGGGTCAAGACTGAGAGCGTGGATATTGGGCCAGTGGGGCAAATCTCCTGAAAGTTGGCTTGAGCCAAAAGGATAATTAACGCGTGATCATTCTTCAAAGTTGAGCATAAGGTATTTTCATTTTAGTTGTTTTAGACGTCAAACTTTCGCCACCACTCCACTCCCAAAATAATGGGGTACAAGAGGTTTTTGATAGCTTAAAACGGTAAGCCAAATGGTAGCCAACTTGATAATCCACTAACCCTCAGAACTTCTAGTGTGGGAATACCTTGAGAAGCCCCTCCCCTAACCAAATCACCTGGCAAGTAGCTCAACTCAAGGTTGTCTGCCAAGTCTTGGTCAATAAGATTTTCAATGGTCTTGTATTCACCAAAATAGTCGTGCTGACTTTCACTAAAAAGGTATTAAAGGGTAGCAGTCAACAAAAAATATCCAGAATGGGCTTTATTAATAGCAGACAACGCCAACACTTCACCATAAAAATCTTCTTCAGGCATAAGCATGCCTCCAGGGTATGTTTTTGCATCATAGAATGGAGAGGTATACTTGGCCACTCTTACTACTGAGGTCACATATCCCATTATATCTTTAGCAATTGCATAAACAATTTTATATTGAAGAATTGACTCCTTCTCCAACGCCTGTGTCCTGCGGATCATGGTAGGGGTCAAGCGTGAGTTCTCTGTGGTGAATTGGTATACTAAAATGGTTTTATATCAGAGCCATAAGAGAAGATATTTAGATCATTTCCTCTATAATGAAGCAGCGTTATAAAACGTGTTTTGGGCTGGGAATGACCCCATACGAATTTTGATGATGGGTTGTCTATTGTTTTTTTTAGTATTAGATGGTCCCAACCCAAGGGGGATTCATCGATGTTTATTGAATTACGCCTGGGCTCCTAAGAGCCTGAGGCGAGGGAAGGGGAGGGAGGAGGCATCGAGAAAGGGAGGGGGTTTGTGCGCCAGAGCCGTGCTGCAGTGACAACTGAGCGGGGGAGGGTTGGCGACATAGTGCAGACCTTCAGGGCCATCTCAAAGTGTACCTGAAAGTGGGTGATCATGTGTGGAAGGGTCCACACCTGCTGGTCAAAGGCAGCACGAAGGAAGGAGTTATGGATGGTCCAGATGGCTGTGGCATAGGCGAGGACACGGAGGGGTCAGTGGCAACCAGGCAATGTCTGCTCAAACATGAGGTCTTGCACAGGGTGTCCAGACCAGGGCTGAGCATGGAGGAGCGCGCGGGCCTTTGGTCAAAATGCGGCGACACCTGGACAGGTGAAAAAACGATGGAGGTGGGAGTCAATAGGCTCCACACAGCGTGGGCAGCTTCAGTGCTGGAAGGTAGGGCCAGTCCGGTCCCCTGTCCTGTATGAACATTGGAGCACCCTCCATAAGGTGTTGGACACCTTTGCTGACAGGATGGGGTGATAGACGTCCTTCCACAATTCCTTAAGGTCAAATCTCACGGAGGGAGGGAGGAGCTCAAGGAGTCTTGGGCGGATGGGAGGACGATTTTGGGGGTTAAGGCGAGTTGTGACAACTTGTCCATTGTGCACAATTGCATGGCGACGGGGGCTGAGGCCAGGGCCTTCCCTTCTGTATGGGAAGGCATGGTGGATCCGCGCGCCTACTCGTTTCAGGGCAAGGAGAGCCTGGTTCCAGTAGGGGGATGAGGATGGTTTTAGGCGATGGCCTGGGTAGTTTGTGAGCCACTCCCCTAATGAGGTCAGAGATGCTCTAGGAAGACCCAGGGCTGCTGACACTGACTGGCGGAGGGCGGGCGCCCATTGGGGCATGGGGGTCGCGTCCCAGCAGACAATCGGCCATAGGAACTTCAGGAAGATTGTGGTGGCGTGGGATCGCGTGTCCAGAAGCCCTAGGCCCCCTTCATTGCAGGGTCAGGAAATGGTTGAGAGGGCCATTGGTGGATGGTTTGAGCCCCAGATCCAACAGCGGAGAAGTACATTGAGCCGCGTATAAAAGGCATCTGTGAATGGGCAGACGTGCGCTAGGAACCAGACTTTGGAGAGGAGGAACACATTGGCCATCAGAGCTCGACCCTGGGGGTGATGTGCCGCCGGTTCCAGCTGGCAATCCTGGAGTTAACTGCTGCGAGGAGCAAGTCCTCATTGTCTTTTAGCGCAACTTTTTGTTGGTTGGTGAGAACGCCCAGGTGACGGAAGGTACTGCGCTCAGGTTCAATACCAAATGGTGGGGGAAGGTGGGGAGCCGACCTGTACAACTGTTGTCTTGGAGGTGTTGACCATGGCGTTGGACGCCTTGGTGTACCTCTCAATGGTCACAGCAGCGAGGGCAACATCCCCAGGGCAGCCAAATGCAATGGAAGTGTCATCTGCAAATGCCATGGTGCGTGTGGGGGCTTTACCTGGGACCAGAATCCCTGTTAGCTTGTCCTGTAAGGAGGCCAAGAGGGGGTCAAGGGTGATGTTAAAAGGATAGGGCTCAGGGGGGTCCCCTTGCCGGAGACCTTGTCCAACTGATATCGCCACTGTAAAACTCATTGGCGCCAGGACTCTGGTGTGGAGCTGGTCATAGAGCGCTGATATCCAGCGCCTAGCTGCGGGTGGGAGATGGAAGCGGGTTAGGGAAGCATCAATATACTTCCAGGCTACCCGATCATATGCTTTCTCCATATCCAGGAGAGCCACAAAGCCATTCACCTTACGAGAGTTAGCAGTCAAAGTCACGTGAAGGTCACTATAGTTGTCCCATAATGACCTCCCCGGAATAAAACCGTGCTGGGATGGAGAGAGGCGAGGTGACACCCATTTGGTCATGCGGTTGGCCAGAAGCTTTGTGAAGAGCTTGTGGTCTGTGTTGATCAACGCTATGGGGTGCCAGTTCGCCAGGTTCTCACGGTCTGACTTCTTGTGAATGAGGGTCGTGATTGAGCCTCTGGAGTCGGGGAGGACCTCGCCATTCACCAAGAGTGCAGCGAAGAGGTCGCGGAGGGTTCTGGCTATCACTGCAGGTTCCAGAAGGTACACCTCGAAGGGTATTCCATATGGGCCTGGGGCTTTAAGCCGTGGGGATTTCAGAAGGGTTTCCATCACCTCCTGGATGGAAATAGGCGCCAGTAGAGCCTCATCAGCCCGTGGGTCAATGGGCGGCTCTGGAGCCCACCACAGGAAGTCTTGGATGTTCGATGGGTCCACCTGGGTGGCATGGAAGAGGCTGGAGTAGAAGCGGGGTAGTTCCTGCGTGATTTCCTCCTTATCTGAAGTGGTTGTAGTGCCAATCTTCAGTGCAGTAATATCCTGCGCTGTTGACCGGGCTTTCTGTTTCTGAAAGAAGAAGCGGGTGGGGCGTTCCCATTGAGCATAGTAACGAGATGTTTTAAAGTTTGCTGCCCGTTCTTCCTGCAGTGTGAGCTCCAAGAGGAGTGCTTCCTGCGCCGCTTCTCAGTCTTCCAACCATCTGGGAGAGGACGAAGGCTGGCAGTTTCGCTCCAGATGTCTGATTCTGGCTTCCGCCCTTTTGACTCTGGCACGAGCTGCAGTCATCTGGGCTTTGGCACAGTTGTAAGCAACGCGGGTGATGCCCTCCTTGGTCACCGCCCATCTAGCCTTGTGGTCAAGAAGGTGGGGTGGGGGGAGGTGAGAGTCTCCCGGATGGTCATAGACAGCTTCTCCTTAGTGAAGGGGTTGTTGAGAAGAGCTGGGGCAACCCTAGGCCAGAACCTACGCGACGGTCTAAGTGTGGTGGTGAGGACAACGGTGAGTGACCTGTGATCACTCAGATGGTTGTCACAAGAGATGGGAGAGGAGACGCGGCCAATTAGCAGGGGGCCAATCAGTGCCATATCTATGCGTGACGCTGACTGGAAAGCTCCTCCATCATACTGGATCCTAGTCATGCAACCTAGGCCAGACGCGTAGGGTGGAAGCGCATCTATAAAGCCACTCAGGCGAAGGAAATCCTGGAGGCGACTTGATCCAGGGCGTTCCTTTGCTGCAGGGGGGTAAGAGTCACGGACACGACTTATGGTTGTGTTGAAATCTCCTAAGAGGACTGTATTCCGTGGGAGATTGAGTTGGACGAGCTCTTCCAAGAGCCGATTTTGCTCCTGACCTGCATTAGGCAGGTAGATGCTTGCAGCGAAGAAGGAGAAGTCAGGAGTGGTGAGTTTGGCCAGTATGAGGCGGCCACCTAGATATTGTGAAAAAGAATGGGTTTTAACCCGGGGATTCAAAACAATAAGGGCGGCATGGTTTTTCCAGAAGGAGTTGCCTCCAAACTGTTCATTCCATGCAGATTGTTCGTGGGGAGGATATGGGGCTCCTGGACAGCAGCGATGTCAATTTGTGCTGACCTGAAGTTTTGGAGGAGGTGGGCTCTCCGCCTAAAGTCCCTGCAACCCATTTGCGTTGATGGATTGCAGGTCCAGGGTGCTGCCATGGGGACTCATAGCTGTTCCCCTCCATGTCCTGGGGGGTTGCCAGCGCTTAAACCTGATGCTGTGAGGCGGCTAGTTTTGAGTCCTTTAGCTTGACTATCAGCTGCAATCCGTGAGGAGCGTCGAGGGTTCTGAGGGGAAGGAGAGGGTGGGGGGCGGAGGACCCAGTAAGCCAGCCTAGGATGCTGCCCCCGCTCCGTTGCAGGGGAAGGACCTGAGGGTGCTCAATGGTGACCTCCGTGGTGTCT
The DNA here is from genome assembly GCA_022478985.1 of Massospora cicadina. Taxonomy (NCBI): domain Eukaryota; kingdom Fungi; phylum Entomophthoromycota; class Entomophthoromycetes; order Entomophthorales; family Entomophthoraceae; genus Massospora; species Massospora cicadina. The sequence continues at coordinate 74,871 of JAKSZP010010553.1, forward strand.
CCATTTGATAAGTCTGAGTCCATATTCACTTCCTCCAACACTGCAAAGGATCCGCGCGAAATGGACTGTGGGGTTGGGGTAGGACTCTTTGAGGTGGCACTTCTACCGCAGGCCGCGGGTTGCTAGTCCATGCTGGTGGGCATAGCTCCATTGGGAGCTGAGGGTTGATGCAATTAAATCGCTGGTGGAGGTTGGTGGGGGTGCCGCGGAGCCCTGAGTGGGGGTGGCTGACGAGGGGCACCCTGTGGGAGATGCCTTGCGCTTGGTGAGAGAGGGGAGTTGACTCTGGGAGATTGGAGGGGGTGCCCACTGGAAGGGTGGCATGAGCGCGAAGGTATCCCATACCAATAGTGGGGTTAGCTGTTTCAACTGCTAGGCGTAAGGCCTCAGGGGACAGGTCGTGAACGGGAACCCATTGTGTGGGTTGTGGAATTGCTGCTGCGGCCACGTGGGATAGTTTTTGGCCTGGTTTAGGCCCCTGGGTGGTGGCTAAGAGGGCTTGTTTTCGAGCTGTGCAGCCACTATACAAGTGTCCAAGGGCGTTACACCATGAATACCGGGGGCGCGCCTGATCAGGGTCGACAAAAAGATCTCAGGGCATGCACCAACTACCGCCACACGAGGAATAACCTCAATGTTGCAGGATACAGTGGGGGAGGGGATGAACGACGCCCTAGCAGTGCGAGCTCTTTGAGTGGGAGCATAGTAAGAGGGGACTCTAAAGTCCACTGAAAGAACAGACCCAAACTCCATTAAACCACGATGGAGAGCCAGTTTAAGAGACTCAGGATCAACAGTCGTTGGTAGGTTGGAAAAAGTAACCCATGAAATTTTCTCCAGGTGAGAGTGTGTGCGGGAGATGCGAAGAGATCCACGTGGAATAATGACCTGGAGGGTGGCAGCATGGTCAGCAAGGGCAGCTTCAGTGAATCCCACATCGATGTAGTGTCCCTCCACTGATTCATGGATGGTGGTGTTAATTGGGAATGTCTCCGCAATCGCTGCAAAGTATGAGAAGTAATCCTCTGTATAGAATTCAACATGGTTATGCCCATAATAAAGGCGAATTGCGTGGGAGAGGGTTGAGTGAGGTAGAGCTTTTTGCGCTCTAGTCTCAGCCCATTTCTTCTTAACATCACCAATAAATGCCACTTCATGGGGTCAGCTTTGGGTAGCGTTGGTGCCAGAGGTTTTTGCCACGCCCCAGTGGCTCCTTTGGTACGTTTGTGTTTGCTTTGGGCTGCAATCGCAGGTTGAGTGTGAGCTGGTGGTTTGAACAAGTTTGTGGAGTTCCCTTGTTGCTGGAATGTTACAGCAGTTGCTGGCGTCATATTAAATTGAGGGGCGGATTGTTGGGCCTCGCTAAATTGGGGAGGCCCATCCAGATTAGAATTAACTCCAGCCAATTGGGAGGAGGGCGATGTTTCATCACCATCCCAATCTATTTAGGTAAATTCAGCCCGAGTATTTGCTGTGATTTCGTGGGCAAAACTCACTGGCTGATTGGTGAATTGGTCGTTTTTAGCATATGGAGATAAAGTGCCGACTTGAGAAGTGCCGATCATGGGGTTTAAATGGGACGGGTGAGATTGGAACTGGTGTGAAGTTCCAAAATCCGAACCATTTGAATCCTCATTGGGAAGAGTAGATTGTCCCAATTTGGTGCTTAGTGAACCAGAATGTACGGCTAATCCAACCTTACATCTGAGGGTTTGGGGGCCAGGTAGCTGGGTATCGCCCCTCATGGAGGGAGCCAGAATTATGGCGTCAGCAATTATAGATGGGGCTGAATTAGCTGACACAATGGGGAGGTGAATGCCTGGATGGGCTGAGTTGCATTCAACTGAGCAGGTGCCATTAAAACAGTGTGGGTGATGGCCTCCTTGGTTGGAGGGGGCCCAGCGGGTTGGTGGGAGGCAGCGCACACAGAGCTGTTAGGCGTGCAGGTTGCAGAAGTGCGATCAGGTGAACTGGCACTAGTTAAAGTAGCTCCAGGTTGGGGGGTGGTGCCTGCTTTCATGGCTGCTGCTTGAGAGCGGGTGATTCTGGTTGACCCTGAGGTGGGAAACCGAGGGTTGCTTCGTTTGGGGTGGTGCTGGCTCGTTTAGCATAGCCTGCGGGTTCTTTTGCGGGGTTTCCCGCCATATTTGCTAATAGTTTTCGTAAATCTCTTTAGTGGAGCTAAATTTCAGGCTGAATTGATTTTCGAAAAGTGATGCTTAGCAGAAAGAGATATCTATATGGGTTGTCTATTGTTATCCAAGGCCATCTCCAATACGCCCTTCATCAATGATCCTGCCTACACCATCTGAACGCGATGCCAATAAAAATCAATTTTAATATATTGTTTTTGTTAATTTTGGTGGAAAGTCAGGGAATGACAACTCCCAGTTTGTGAAGCGTCCTTATCCACCAGGTACAAGCAGGAAGGGTGAGTACTTTCCAGTTGGAGGTAGCAAGAATAACGCTGAGATGTTTCAACCATTAGCAAAAATGAGAAAACGTGGTGAGACTCACCATGGCCGTGACCCACAGCTGGCGCACTTAATTCACACTTTGCAAAAGTCCCGCACAGATAATTCCAGTGCACATCAAAAAAGTTGGTTAGCTGTCTATTGTCAGGAGAGTGTCTGTAACTCTTTTGTTCCCAGCAAGATTGTGTGAGATGCACAGCCACACCGCCAGGGAACTAGTCATCAAGATTTTGGTAAACAGGGCACCGCAAAGGGTGCTAGAGCCAAAGTAACCCAGTGCAAAGGTGTATATCGTGGTATAAAGTAGCGGTGACAAATAAACAATAACTTTTAGGTGGATCCCACAGGGGAGTCCCTAACCAAGTAGTTATCAGTGCTGGAGTATTTTGTTGCATTGGTTTGGAGGGTTAAAGAGGTCCAATGGTGAACTAGTTTGGTAGCTAATTTTGTGAAAAGAAAATGGCCAACGTTGTTAAAAACCTCCCTGAGGAGGCCTACACGGTTAGCCTAAGAAACTATAATTTTAAAGAAACGTAAACAAATTGGGAAATTTTAAAAAGGAAAATGACCAAAGAGGAAAGTTGGTCCTGAGAATCATATGTTTAAGCAAGGGGAGGTGAGTCATCAATTGGGGAAAAATGGTTCAAAGCCTAAATGAACAATTGGCTCATCCCTGTAAGTCTCAGGGAAAATCTTTTGGCTCTCAATCAGGTCATCTTCCCGTTTCCAAATAAAAAGACACCAAAGAGGATGGTGGTACCACTCATCACTCAGGGTGACCTCGCTCACATAGTAGATGAGCGATGGGTAACAGCTTGTCCGCTTTAAATCCCACCCCCAATACCCACACTTACCTCAGCAGAACTTTTGCAGGGAATTAGTGAAATCTGTGCTGAGATTACCAAATTAAAATTGGCCAGATCTAATTTGGCTGGCAATCTGGCTGATGCCCAAAATTTGAATGGCTGTAAAATCATGAAGAATGAGATATTGGCCAGATCGCCCCACAGTTCCAATTCAATCTCCAGACCAGTCAAACAAATATTGGGTGCTATCGATAAGGGTTTGAAGCCCCTGGATAGTAATTCAGGCGTTGCACCCAATGTGCTGCTGTTGACCAAACAAACAGTTAAATGACCGAGCATGGGTGGGTTAGCTGTCCCAAACCCATTCTAACCAAATGGACCCATCCCTGTAAGGGATGGCCTTGGGGGATTCCTGTCACCTGTTGGGCCAAACACCGTTGTGCTAATTGTCAGAAATGTAGTTGAGCCCTGGTTTGAATGTTTGAGGTCAAACTGACAGAGACTTGGCCTGCCGCCAAATTTTGTGATATCAGTTCCCAAAGAATAAACCTCCTCATTCCTTACAATTCGCTGGTTAGGTCAAATTTGTGGGTCCCAATCCCATCTTCCACTACCCAATCAACCACTATTTAATCAGTTGCATGGCACTGAGTAAAAATGTTGGTCAATTTTCTTACTTTCCTTTACAAATAAACTTTTGCAAAAAAAATTAAAGTTTTTTATTTTCCATTCTGACCGCATCCCAGAAGGCATTTCCCTGGTGGTCCGTTGCCCTGCACTCTGGGTGGGCTTTACCAATTTTTTTTGGTCATCATGGCTCCCTCTATCGCCAATTGGGCCCAGTGAGTCCAACACTTTTGGTTTTACAACCCCGCTCTTATGAATTTCCAACAACAATATATGGGGATCTTATGGCCCTATGTACATTAATGGAAAAAGAGAATACATCTCCCTTTCACCCCCAATGAGTTGGCCTCTCAAGCTAAGAATCTCGTTGAGACTATCTCAGTAATCCCACCTCATGCAGTGAGAGCCACTGAGTTGGGAATGGGTTTAATGTGGCTTGTCTTTGGGATACTCCTTACCCTGCTGTTACACCACCACTTCATGGTATCACATTTCCTGGCTCCATATCAAGTTGTACAGTCAACAATGCCTCTGGCATTCTGGTTTGCCTTTTGGATGTTCACGCATCCCAACTTGCAGGCTGGTCTAAACTTCTTCTGCCGTTTCCATGACAATCCCACCATCAGCCAGGGTACTGTAGCTCTTGATTGAGTGAACTTGAGTGATTAATTGCAAGCTGAGACATACTAATTTGGAAATTTTGTAAATTAATGGATTTTAAACCCCCATTCTCCAAGCAACTGAACCAAGCTGTCATTGGGAAGCAGGTAACTAGTCCATTTTAACGCCACCGCTGTAACACAGGGCTGGGCATTATGCACTTCATTTGGACCAACCTGTGCATATCTGGCCTGCACCCAGCGTTGGTCCAAGGTGTGATTTAAGTCAGGGAGGTCCTTCAGCTTGACCATTTTGGACTCCTGGCGTCCAGCCTTTTTCTTTGACAGTTAGTTCCCTCGATGAAGTCATGTAAACATGACATTGAAGCCATAATTAGCAAAAAAAAACTCCCAATGGAAGAGCTCAGGGTGTCATTGTAGCTAAATTGCGCTAAAGGGAAGTGTGAAGCTTAATTTGAATGGTCAGTCACCATTTAACACCGCAAGAATTGTTCCAAACACTGGTTCACTAGTTCTGCCTGCCCATATGATTGTGGATGGAAGGCAGTAGAATGCCATAAGAGAACTTGAAGAGGCTTGCACAACTCTTTTCTAAAATATGAATGTGAGATGATGTCCACAATCATCAGTAATCTCCGTGGTATGCCAAGAGTGGAGAAAACGTGAAAAAATAATTCAGCCCTCTGCACTAATGTTATTGTGGTGTGCCATGGTATAAAATCGATGAACTTAGTTACCAGGTCCATCACCACCATGATAGCATCATAACCCTCTGTGGGGAGCAATTACAAAAATAAAATTTACCAGAAGGTAAGTCTGAGGACCTTTGATTCTTAGTAGGAACCAACAGGCCAGCAAGGGGCTGATAATTTGGTTTCCTATGGTTGCAGACAAAGCATTCCTTGGTATACCATGCAACCTGCGCTGAAATCCCTTCCACATATATTTGCGTTGGATAAGATCCAGGTCTTTTGTCTTACCAGGGTTCCCCACGTTACCCCATAATGATGATCCTTGATCATACAGACAAAGAGGTCCAGTGGGAGCCCATAAGCATCCCTGGAGCCATACCATATCATCTTTTACATGGTACCCCTTCCTAAGTCTTCCTGGTTCAAGCTGCACTGGGAAAGAATAATGCTTATTCTTGGGACAGTTATTATGAAATGACAACCTATCTGAACAAACTATACTTATCCAGATTCTCTAGGGAAGCAAGACTATGAGCATGGATAACTGTAAGTGGCTTATTAGACAAAATTTTGCCTGAAGGAATCATCAAATAAGTGTTTTGGAGCACCACCTCCTTGGGGCCAGGAGCTAATATGGGATTGTACTCAAAGAACCAGGTAGACCATTCTCCTTGCCTTTTGTTAACTCTTACAAGAGCACAAAATTGTTTAAGGGTCTCATGCCAACGAAAATGTCATGGGTTAAAACATGAGGGGTGCAGTAGTACAACAGATCTTGATCAGAGAGAAACCAGAATGGCTGGTAAGAACCATGGGGATCATGCTGCCATTAAGTAAATGCTTCTACCACGCCAAGTGTTCCTTGTCATAAACGCATAAGTTAACTAAAGTAAAGAAATCCTTCTGGGAAAATATCTTACAGGATTGTCAACTCCATCTTTGCCTACTTATAACGGAGCAGCAACAAATGGCAAAGTTTAAAGGTTTCTACCAACTATAAACTCCATATCAGGGTCCACATGATGAAGTACTGAATTGGAGGATAAAATCACTTCACATCCTGAAAAGTGTCTGTTGTGTTTTTCCTGATGTGGGGGAAGACTTGACTTTGGGTTCCCCTAATCACCCCTATATTTTAATCATCACCAGTTTATATTTACATGATATCTTATATATTTACGCTTTGTCAGACCAAAAGACCAAAAATTTTATTACCTTTCAGCTACTATTCCTTATTCAATGCTACTTTGGGCCAAAGGCCAAAAATTATAATAGTTTCAAAACTGACATCAACTTCCACAATTACCACATTAATTAACTAAATGAAATAAGTGGGAGAAATTGCCTCAACAACCCTGTTCTGAATGCTTAAGTGAATTCTCCCTATTATTGCCTAGTCTCCAATTTCCCTCGCCCTACTAAAAGGGTAGGATGAAATATAATAAATGACCTTTTTACTTTTAAAGTCCCTTTTTGGCTAGTTAAAATTAACTTGAGATTTTTACATGCCTAATAGAAGTGATTTTGCCTGCTCTAAGGAACTGTGATTTTCCTTGGGTCAGCTAATCTGCTGAGTGTTTGCCCTGGAAAGAGATCATTTCATAGGTGATTTTTCTGGAGCTACTAATGATTATTAATTATGTAGCCTTCAAAGGACCTTCCTTTAAGTTAAGTAAAAACACAACAATGTCCTCCAAGAAAGTTGACCACTGAAAAGTTTTAGCTCCGCTGGCCTTATATAGAGGTGCCGCAACCTCTGAAAGATTAGGATAAACTCTTTAAGGAAGATGCACGTTCCCAAAAACGTTTTTATTCTTTAACTGAGGTTTGCGTGGGCCAATCAAAAATCGCTTTCTCCTTGTCTGGAGTAGTCATATGCTCTTGTAAAAATCGATATTGCCTAAGAAGGTGACCTGGGTCTCAATAGAAACTAACTTTCAGATCTTTTGCGTCAAGATTGATGCTCTCAAATGCTCAACCACTTGCTGCAAATGAATCTCATGCGATGCTTGATCAGGAAAGAAAACTAGTATGTCGTCCATATAGGCTGCAGCGCATACATTCAAGAACTCTCTTAACGCCGCATCAATATGATGTTATAAAATTGAAGGTGCATTCTTAAGCCCAAAAGGCATGTCTAGAATTAAAAAAACCCCTTCCTGACAAAAAATGGAGTGAGACTTTTTAGCCCCTTATTAATGAAAATTTGGTTAGAGGGGCGTTTAAGAAACCCAGTTTGAAGAAGAATCTAGCTTCCTTAAAATAGTGGTTATTTGAGCCTCCATAGTAATGGGATGCAGATTGTGTATGGTATTATTATTCAAATTACCATAATCTACACAAGTGTGAGGAGAATGTCTTCAACTCTACAAAGAACAACTATTGATAGAATTTTGGAAATTCACCTTGTATAATTCTTGACACCTTCCACATTTATATAGGTAAAACAAAATATACTTCCATAAGAGGCAAACAGCGAGAAAGCAAAAGGTATGATTGATAAGTAGATAAATAATTGTAATCAATAAGGAGGAGAAAAGCAATTAAGAGATTGGTCAGATACAACTAGCTAATAGGAATATCAGGAAGATGGGCTCAGATCATTTTTCCAAAGCTTATAAAGAAATTCAGCTATTTAAAAGTAGAAACCATCAATGTTAGTCTCATACCTGGAGTTTGCACACACTTAAGGCCTAGAAGCCAGTCAAATATTATCATATTTGGCGATAATGTATTTTGAGACCAGATACAATTTTTTAGACATTGAAATATCAACCCGTCCCTATTTAAATTAAATTGCACGAGTTAAGCAAAGTTGATGTAAAGCATTGAGTCACGCCATGCATTTTCTTAGTATCAACCTGTGCCTGCTTGGCCTTAACCTAGCGTTGGCTAGGGTATATTTGAGATCCAGAAGAGTGGCCAGATTGACCCCCTTGGCCTATATAAAGGCCTTCTTTTCTCCACAATCTAAACCAGAAATAAAGTCATGATACACTACATAACCCCCAGTTTCCAAGGAACCACCCCTCCTACAGGGGCGTCAGCAAGAGAGAATTTGTATTGGGCGGGGGGTAATTTCATGGCCACAATGGCAGTGGCGGACTTGGAACCTGAGGCATCAAGAAAGCGCTTATGGAAAGAGGCAATCAATTCCTGAGCATGAGTACAAATACAAGGTGGAACTAAGCTATTCTCTGCAGCATCAAACACTTTCATGATGCTAAGTATTCCAGCTTTTTCTTCACATGACGTGAGGCCACAATCCCCACCACTTCCCACTCTGGTTCACCATCCACAAGATGATTCTGGTGTCTCTAAAGGAATCCCTTGAACCAGTTCAACTTTCTTTCATGGAACATCATAAAGGCTTAAAACTTTTTTAGAAATTTTACTAGTATGAGGCATGGCCCATCTTTCTGACAATATGGTAGGGTTGCATCCTCTTTGGCCCCAGTTTGTTGCACGGCTTCTTATTGGTAATGCTTGTGGCAATCAACATTACTAGATCCCCCTCCTTATACTCTTAGCCTACCCTTCTCTTTCCATAAGCTTTCTCCTTATAGGTCTTTATTGCAGTATTCAAATTGGTGTTTACCTTTTTGTGTACTTTTTTGATGAACTTGACAAAGTCTGCCACAGATTTTAACTTGACCCACACTTGGTTTCCATTATAAAAGAGAAGAGGTAATCATAGTTTAAGAAGAAGGGAGAACAAAAGAATAGCGAAATAGAGGCATTGTTATAGCTAGATTGCGCCAAGGGGAGGTGAAGGGCCCAGTATAAATGGCCAACAGCCATATTATAAGTCTTGGGGAGCAACCCCTGCGGCTTAACCAGGAGAAATTTCCGTTTTGTATCAAGAAGGGGAGGAAGCCAGTGGCCATCCTTTCTGTCACTTTGGGCGACTTAGCCTATGTGGTAGATGAGAGATGGGAGATGTTGTACACCTTGAAAATCACGCCTGTCTTCCCCCTGCCAACCACTCATGAGTTGGTCCAGATATTTGGGTGTGTTAGGAAGTGGCGGTGGCTAGGGGCCATTGTCAGCAGAGGATTAGCAGCAATGCTCCCCCGCAAGAGGTTGTCTTCACCAGTTTGAGTTTTGCTTATAAGTTTAAATTGAATTCCAGCAAAATGAAATTTATCAAATTAGTTTCTGGCTTATATCCCTAACTGCCATTCCTCTCTGTCACCAGCAATTACGCGCCCTTCCCTGACAGGAACAGACACAATAAGCCCCTTACATCTTATAGTTCGCCCTATGTGGCCTGGTCATGGGTGCACCCAGTCACCTGTCAGACAAAGTGTTATCAATCCATTAAGCAAAATTGTGTCAGGAGGGAATTTTTGGTGAAAAGTATTGGGCCTAAGTTATCTAGCAGGAGGAGACTGATATGACGTCTTGAAGTGCTAAATGGTTGATCTTCCATAGCTAGATTGCAAATTTATTCCCAACTGCGAATTCATTTGTTACTGTTCCCAATGTTAGCAAGTTTGTAAGGCAGCATACCGCAACTGGTTCCACTGTTGATTCTTTTCCCCCTTTCACTTTTTAGTTTCAGTAATTTTAAAGTAAGCCCAAATTTATTTGTGATGTTAAGAAGTCTGCCATTCATCTAGTGGATATATTTCATATTTTTTTTAATTTGTGGCTAGTACTCATGGTTGCCCTATTCCTTTTCATCTCTCAATATGGATATCTGTACCAGTGGTATTCTGGCTGGCGTTTTGGGTGGTAACTTATCATGAGTGCCAGCGCAGTTTTACTATTATCAGCACGCTCCATTATATGTAACAATGTAGATATAATCCCAACATTTGGTTTACTCGTTCTGTCTGCCTAACCAATTGGGGGCGAAAGAAATTAAAATGGCATGACTAATCTGGAGAAGCTTGCATAACTTCTCCCAGAATATTGAGGAAAACTGTGGCCTGTCGTAACTAATGATCTCCTGAGGAGTACTGCAGTTAAAGAAAATGTGGGAGAAGAATAAATTGACCATCTTAGCTGCTGTTACTGTGGTGTTACATGGAATTTAATGGGAGAAAAATGCGAACCAGTCCACCACTGCATGATGGCATCATACCCCTCAAAGAGGGACAATTCCACAATAAAATCCAGTGAAAAGGAAGTCCAAGGCCCTCTGCCTTTTGGACTGGTGCCAATAAATTAGCAAGAAGCTAAAGATTTTGTACCAATCTGTTACAGACAAGTCACTCCTGGTATACTGTGAAACCTGTGTCAAAATTCCCTTCCAGTTACGTTTGTATCAGATAAGCTCCAGGCTTTTCGCCTTCCAAGGGTGGCCCACGGTTATCCTGTCATGGTTTTCCTTGATTATTTCCAGGCAAAGAGGTCTTGCGGAACCTTAAGCATCCCTTGAAGTACCATAATGCCATTTATAATGATACCCCTTATAAAATCCTCCATATTCTGTTTTTCATTTAGTGATATCTTGGGTATATTCATCAAACAAAGATTGTGAAAGGATAACTTTTTTGAACGTACCATACTCTTTTAGATTCTCCAGAGAAGCGAGAATGTGAGTGTGGTAAATAGTGGAGGGTTTCTTAGATATAATCCTACCCAGGGGATTCACCAAGTGGACGTTGTTCACTCCAGTTCTTTGAGTTCAGGAGAAAAAGCTATAATTCAGCTTAAGGCGTCAGCTAATCCGTTTCCTTGCCTTATTAAGAAAACATAGAGAAAACAAATTGAGCAAAAGTCTCATTCTAGAGAGTTTAATATGGGTTAAGGACATGAGGGGCTCAGTAGTACACTAAAGCCCAGTGATCATTATTCATAAAAAATGGCTTTGAGGAACCATGTAGATGGTGACGTCAAAAAGTCAATGCCTTCACTATTGCCAAAAGTCTTTTATCAATTATCATAATTTAACTCAGTTAATGACATCTTTCAGGAGAAGTATCCAACTTGATTCTTTACTCCGTACTTGCCATTTTAAACAGAACAGCAGCTATAGAAAAGTCTGAAGCATCGCTAGCTACTACAGTCTCCTTATCTAGATCCACATGGCGAAGTACTGACATATAAAGCAAGATGCACTTTATACCTTGGAAAGCATCCTTCAATGTAGATGACCACTGAAAGGTCTTGGCTCCGCTGATCTTATACAAGGGTGAGGCAACCTCTGAAAAATTGGGAGTGAACTTCTTAAGTAAATACATGCCCCCAAAAAGGTTCTCAATTCCTTGACTGATTTTGGCATAGCCAGTCACAAATAGCCTTCTCCTTGTCTAGAGTGATCTTATGGCCTTTGTAAAAATGATGTTGCCCAATAAGATGACCTGGGACTTGAAAATCTCACACTCTTGAATTTCAATGTCAAGCATGTGCTCTTAATTCTCTACCAATTACTGAAGTTGAATCTCATTAGGTCACTTATTAAGAAGAGAAAACCAGAATGTCGCCCATATAGGATACATAACATACGCCTAATAACTCTCCCAATGCCGCACAAGGCTCAACTTTGAAAAATTGCAGGCGCATTACTAAGCTCAAAAGCATGAACCAGAATTGGAATTTCCTTTCTATTATAGAATGTAGTGCTCCATTCCTTCCCTTTCTGATGAGGATCTGGCTATAGTACAAGAAATCTAGCTTAGAGAAGTTTTTATTTCTCCAAATTAAAATTTTGTACCTCCATAGGACCTGGTGCAGATTAGGTATGGTGAAATTTTCTAAATTACCATAGTCTACACAAGATCATATAGTACTGTTTGCCTTATCCACAAAGAGGAGTGGTGATCATACTGGAGAGGTACGCTTAAAGATGGCTCTTTTGGCAAGTTGCTATGTAGCCCACACATATAAAGCTGCTTTTTCACATAGTTAAAGATTATATTGGTGAGAAAAATGTAAACCAGGTTAACTATGAGTTTGAAATTACAGATTAAACTCTAAAATGTTCTAGCAAGGCAATTTCAGAAGCCACATCAAATGAAGAATTTACTCCTCAAAGCAGGGAAATAAGTAAGTTTATGTAGTGGGCTACAGCAGAGGCGCAAGACTTATATTCTGCACATGAGGCCATTGGGGTAACCCGTTTGGGGTGTCCAAAGCAGACATGGGAAGTGTCATCTCTTTTCCACTCTCCAAATCAAAACTTAAAGCATTGCCCACCATATTGGGATTATACAAATTTATGTCACCACTTTAAACTAAATTTACTTGGGTACTAAAGATTTATAATCCTTAAGAAGTGGTCATCCAGGTGATGCTTGCCAGCTTAATACTCAACAAGACCTGAATTTTCAAAGTGGGAATAGTCTTAGAGGCACATACCCTAACATACCACCACATAAGTCTTTAACTCCAGGTAGTCATCTAGAGTTTGATCAATAAAGTTTTCATAGGCGCCAGTATCTACCAACACAGTTGTCCTAATCTTTTATAAAGGAGAAGAGAGAGTAGATGAGAGCAAAAAATATCCAAAATATATTTTATAAAAAAGTATATAACCACACTGACTCACTGTTTTTACTTTAAATATATGGAAGTTACCATCAGGTAAAAGCCCTGCCTTTCTTTTCCTCTTAGAGGTGATAATAACCAAGGAAGTCAGACGAGAATCTTCAGGGGTGATCTAGCAATCTTTAACAGTTCAGGGCTAGACTTGCCTGAGCTTATATAGTTTGTTTAATTGTATATGAGGATTTTTAGGCTTTATTTGAGTTCCCAAGATAAGATTACTAGAATTGAACTTAAATCTAATGATTTTTAATTAATAAATCAGGCCTAGACTCAAGTTGACTAACCAATTCTGCCAAGGTTAACAATAGTGCCAACCAGAGTTAGCATTTCAAAGAAAAAGTGCCATTATTTTGAGGAGGTATTTATATGGGTCCGCGCGGGTGAAAACTCAGCAGCCAAACTAATTGGTTCAATTTTTTGTTAAGGTGAAGGAAATTCTAGAAAGGCCATCAATCATGTGGTCATATTTGACAGGCAAGGACAGCTATACCAATCGTTTTTACTACATTTGGATAAATTAAAACAGGAGAATGGCACTACAATGACGTCAGACAAAGGTAAGTCATGGGATCAAACCAAAAATGGATATAAATATGTTGGCCAAGAGCAGCCCATATGAAAAAGGACGAGGAACTTTTGGAATGTTTGGAAGGAAAACACCACTGGCTGTGGTGCCTCCAAAAGGCGCTACAAACCTTCAACGGATTTTATAAATAATTCTGGTCTCTGAAAAGCATAACAAGCCAATACACCATTCTGGTCAAAAGTTGATGCTACAAGTCAAATGACGAGGAGGAAAACAAGGGATGTTTAAAAGATATTGCAAGAAGCTTTAGAATCAATAGAAGCCAACACTTGCTTCAATTCAATGATTATTTCTGAGCTTGGTTTTGAAACATATCCAGTTGAACCGCATGGGGTCGTTGACCACCAGGTACTATCAGGAAGGGTAGTAACTCTCCAGTTGGTGGTAGTAAGAAAACTCCAAGCCGTACAAAAAGCTTACAAAGTGAGAATGGTGAAAAATGCATAGTAGCCGTGACAAATGGCCAACACATCCACCAAATGCTCAGGGAGAGGCCTACACGGAAATTTTTGGCTGAAAAACTCAAATTGGTCATCTAATGTGAGAGAAATGTCTTTTTCTCTAAAGAACGACTATTAACAGTATAAGAAAATCCCATCTTGTAAAGCGTCTTCACCTTTTTTGGGAGATTGATATGACTGGATGATATGCTACCCATACTGGCAGATTGGAGGGGGAATAGAGATGAGTCTTGAGATTTACAGAAAAGGGTATACAAATTATAATTGATCAAAATGAAGACCATTCAGTGAATCAAAGGGAATTATGCCAAGATTTGATATAAACAAGAGCTTCAAGAAAAGGGAAAATGAATAGAAGACTACCAAGCTGAGGATGCATCTGGCTTTGAGGAACTGATATATAAAGAGTTACATGAATGATTAAAGAGGAAATCTTTTTCCTGTAATTAGGTGGTTGCAGATAAGTCTGCGTTTTGTATTACATAATAAAGGTCAAATAAGGGGTGATAGCTCCATATATAGTTTATTGAGTTTTATTTAAGTTGGTATTCTCATATCATCCAATTTGGTTGCTCAGTAGCTAATACACTGTGTGAACCAACTTGGCGAAATCAAGCCTATACGCTGAGAATCAACAGTGGTGCTCTATACAGGGGGCCACTGGTCAACTGTAGTACTTCAACAATAGATTACAATGATGAGCCCGCATTTGTTATGACAAAATTTGATTGGATTCCATGCGCGTTATGCCAAAGATGTATGGGAGGCAACTAGCAACGAACTAATATTATTTACTGTAACCAAACCGGGTGATGATGATGTTATGATCAATCTACATTTAGGAAACAGCTGAGCTGACAGCCAAGCAACAAGGATGCTCCACAAATGTGACCCCTCAGCAGCTGCGGGATATTATGGAGTGGTTGTTGCACGGGTATCTATCATATAAGGATGAGGCGGGGGAGTATGCCTTGAGTTTGTTTTATAACCAACAAGATCAAAAAATCGCTACGCCCTGTACATGTCCTATCTGGACGCGACTACAATGGGATTGACTCGTCGCCTTAGTACTCATGGAATTGAGGAGTATCTCGTCGCCTATGTGTAACCATTGATTTGCCAGCTACTGCGCATGGTGGCTCACCACAATATAGAGATTGAAGATGTAATGAAGTTCGCTCAAGCACAGCAAAGCAATACCTGCCTCCTGCTCAACCACTTTGATCGCTCTTTTTCAGAAGTGCAGGGGGCGCTGGTGCAGATGGACCATCATGTTGGGGACTTTCACCAACAATTAGACATTTTGGCACCACAGTTAAATCTAGAGTTACCCCAGGTAATAGGAGAACTGTTGAATTGACATGGCCTATTGGTGGAATGGAGTTCAGGACATAACCATGTTGGGAAGCAATACCAAGCACTTCATGATGGATCTAGCGGAATGGGCAGAAGCACTTGAAGCCATAATTGCTCAGCTTAGGGAAAAAATAACACTGATGGAACAAGTGGCGGATCAAGTCATTTCTGTCACAGCTGAATTAACCCAACTTTGCATCAAATGGAGAAGTCAGAAAATGACAAATAATGCACTTATCCTTTGGTCAACGTCCCCTAAATATCTCCAGCTAGTCTGTTGGGTTACCCAACTGGAAATTGTTAGCCAGGCGGAGCACAGTCAATTTTTTCCTCTTCCAATCAGTGAGATAAGGGACTATGCGGACATGCAAGGATGGCTTGATACCCTTTGATGGGTTAATGAGAAATTGGTATGGGAACAAGCCGCCCTTCTTACCCAAACAAAAAACGCTAATCATTAAGTGGGTAACGCTAGAAAGCAGCATGCATAAATGCAGAAAATAATTGAAGAAGTCCTCTTGTGACTACAAGCCGTGGAGCAACAACTGAACGGTGAGTGGGAATTCCGTCAGGAGTTGCAACTTCAATATGAAACACTGCAACGGGAATTTCAGGATGGATGGTGTAGATGCTATATGGTCAAAATGGAGCAGTTAATCAAAAAACATTTTGCGGAGCATGCTGGAGCTGGGAGGAGTGGTGCAGTTATTGGCAATTCAGGGGAATAATGCTATATATCAGCTAATGAATATCCCTTAGGAGGTGCGATGGACCCCCTGTGACACTACTTCCTTCTGAGTCCATTTCACCGAATCTGAGTCCATCCAGCCATCTATATGATAGTTTACTAGGGGGGTTCCCTTAGTCGCTCAGGAACCAATTTGCCTGCTTCTTGCGGCAGAAGTCTGGAGCAAGGCAAGGCTGTTTGGATCAAGAAACTTCCTCCCTTTAGTCATGATGGGATTTCTACACAGTTACTTCAAGCGATTCAAATTCGCCATGGAAGGAGCTTCTGATTGGTGGAAAGCTAAACTGTTGCTGTCCGCCTTAGATGTGAAAAGCGGTGTTCAAGTTACCTGCTACCTTCTAAACAGTTTGGTATCCTACAAAGAATTTAAAACAATTGTTCTTTGGCTGTTTGGGGGTGCAACCAAGATGACCCAATGGAAGGCTGACTTCCTGACTATTCAGTTTCACTGAAATGAGACCCTGTTAGAATTCACAGAACGTTTCTCAGCAAAAGTACATGTAATACTAGGAGCGAATGTATTATCCACTGAGGATGTTGATATAGCAATGATGGTGGCTGTCAAGCCATATCAGGAACTATATAACGCTATGTCTCACATTTTGGATGGAGATGCAGGACTTATTTGAATTGTGAATACCTTATGTTGAATCTCTGCCATGATCAGCGCTCCTAATGTAGCCCAAAAATCTCTGCTGTCTCCACACCAAACTCATCAGGATATGGGCTGCAGCGACCAAACTATCAACCACTGAAATGTGTTTGTCCCTCATACAAATCGGTGGACCCTTTTTTGGCCTATGTATGCTTTGCCAGTTCGCCCAAGACCCTGGAACCATACCATCAATTTCTAAACTGGTCCTTCCGCTGCAAGCTATATACGTGAATTTTTTAAAAAACCTGTTTCTAATGCAGACAAAGAGGGCATTATGCGGGTAATTGCTCTAACAGCCCACAAGTGTATATGATGACAACTGAGAAAATTGAGCAAGTAAAAAAGCTCGAGTGGAGCAGAGATGGGACGCTAACTCTGCTAAGTCCAATTCACTTGTCCCTAACAATTCCCAAATGTCTTTTCAGGTAGAAGTCAAACCTCAATTGGATAATTTTTATACCAACAGTTTTCATTGGATACCTCTGCTTCCACTTCTGAGAGTAAAAGTTCACCCCAGAACCCCAAGTTCTGCCAAGACGTGCAGAAGCCATATTAGGGCAGATCCTGGAACAGACCAGCACCAGCAATGCAGATCCCTTGACGGACGTCGCCTCTTTAGTAGGGCTGACGTAGCCATTCTGGTGGAGAAAATTGCTAGTGAGTATCCTCAGGTCAGCAAGGGCATTTCCTCCTTTTTGAGTAACACAAAGCTCTTGGACGTACATTTAATAAACAATGATGGTTCTCATTACTTGGAATGCACTTACTGTGACATTTTTCGTTTAAAACACAAAAATCTGCGCTATCATAGACATGGGAGCCCCTGTAAACATAGTCTCTACCCAGTTTGTGGCTAAACTTCTGTTGAAACTGGATGTGGACCATTGAGCAGTATATGGGACCGCAGGGACGCACAGCACTGTGTCCAAAGGAGCATATACCGCGTTGCCTTAATGATTTGGGTCAGTCTGGGCTTCCGCTCTGGCGGTGGTTTTGCCAAATAACAATTATGACATGTTAATCGGAGTGGCATTTATGAGGAAATTTGGTGTTGTGATAAATATGGCGGAGGAAGCTCTTACTATTTTAGGCTAACAGATACCCATATATTCTACCTCTTGTGGAATCCCAATGAATCCATTCTGATCTGTCAAATTAATCTATAGTACAGCGATGGAGTGATTCCTGTTCATTATCGATGACTGAAGCGGTGGACCAGGGCCCTCCTCACCCAGATTTATAAAAGTACAAAGGGATCCTGCTTTGGGCAGCGAGCACTTTGAGCCTACCGTCTGGACACTAGTGCATAGTAGGGACTGAGCTTGAAACTGATGTCCCTAAAGGGCTTTATGGAGAAATTATGGTGCCTCACCAGCACTTACAGCTTGAACCACATGTGGCTCCAGGGTTACTGCTACCTGGGAAGGGGGAGGTGAAAGTGCTGCTAGAACTTACAGAAGGAGACATTAATGATCCAGCGTCGCTAAGTATTGCTTACCTACACTTAGTTCATATAGAGGAAGTTCATCGTATTCATGATTTTAGCTCATGGGAGGATCTTGGACTACTGGCAAGTTCATTGTTTGGCATATTGACCGTGGTTCCATGGAAGCGCTTACGGGATTATTGGAAGAACAGCAAGATAAGGCTATGGCATTTATTTGAGAAGTATTTAGATATTTTCACACATGATGATAATGATTTGGGGTGCACTCAAGGAAGGTACATTGGATAGATACAGGGGATCACCCTCCCATTTGATTGTGACCTATTAGATGATCAAAAGCAGTGGAAGAGGTTGTCTCCAATGAGGTGGATAAACTTATCATGCAAGGGATGCTAGAGCCATCTAATAGTCCATTGGCATCACCTGTGCTCATTGTAAGAAAAAATAATGGCTTTAATCAAGTGGTTATTGACTATTGCAAACTCAATAATGTAACAAAGAAGGATTCCTACCCTCTTCTGAAGATTAATAATGCGTTAGATTGATTGTGTGGGGCGAATTATTTTTCTGCCATGGATCTAATCTCAGGGTACTGGCAGATTGAATTGCCATCAGCGGAACAGGAGAAATGCGCGATCATCACTTTGAGAGGGTTATTCCAGCTGACTCGCATGCCAAAAGGGTTTTGCAACGCCCCAGCTACTTTCCAGCATGCCAAGGCTACAGTTTTAGGTAATTTTAAGCTGTCCTGCATCTTAGTTTGCCTTGACGAAATCAATGTGTTCTCGTGGACATTTACAGAGCACCTTTTACACTTGGAACAAGTGTTTCAGTGCCTCGCTGCCACTAATATAAAAATTAAGCCTCAGAAGTGCCATTTCTTTAAAAGAACAATTAGAATACCTTGGGTTCGTCATGGATTCCAATGAGCTTAAACTGCAGTTAGCTAAGGTGAAAGCAATAAGCAAGATGACTCACCCAGGTAATAAGTGGGACATTTAAGTGTTTCTGGGGATAGTTGGGTATTAACAATGGTTCATTCTCAATTTCATTTGCATTGGGGCCCCACTTTTCAAATTGCTAAAGAAAAACGCTTCTTTTGATTGGGCGGAATGATGCCAGAACGCTTTTGATGTGTTGCAAACTGTGTTAGCAAATGCACCCATTTTGCAATATCCCAACTTTGACAAACAGTTCATAGTGCAAATGGATGCATCCCTCGCTGCTATAGTGGCAGTATTATCCCAGAAGAACGATGACAGCGTGGAACATCCTGTTGCATTATGTAGTCGAAGCTTAAACTGTCACAAATGAAACTTAACTGTGGCAGAGTGGGAGTGTTTAGCAGTGATCTACGCTTACAAACAATTTTGGGTATATTCACATAGGGTAAGATTCCAAGTAGTGACATATCATGCTTCCTTGCGCTGGCTACAGAATCTGTGTGAACCAGAAGGATGTCTCGCACATTAGGCTCTGAAGCTCCAAGCATATGATTTTACAATTATACACCAGCTGGGAGCAAAACATCAAAATGCGGTTTGTCTTTCTTGGCTGCCAACGGTCACTATCATGGCGGATTTAGCTGGCATAATGTACATGAAGATGGTGGCGAACAAATACCAGGATGAGCCGCCGCAGGTGATAAAGGTATTACAAGGCTCAGGGAGGATACTTTCCTATGTGGGGAAGAACTATATAAGCAGATCAGAGACTTGACGCTGAGTTTCCCTAAACCCTCAGCTAGACCTTGATTATTATGGATGCTCATTGGGCTGCAGGACATGGAGGATTGTGGAAAACGCTGGAGTTCTTGTGACCCTGATACTACTGGGAGAGCATGCATTACGACATATTAGAAATGGTTAGTTGGTGCCATCAGTGTCAAGTGGAAAAGCCTTTCCACAAGAAGACCACATACCAGCTGGTTAAACCCAGTTCGCCTGGCACACCATTTCCATTGATGTATGGGGATTTCTGCCAACTAGCGCCAATTGATCCAAGTATATAATAATTGACATTGATCATTTGACCTGATGGGTGGAGGCCAGGGCTATTAGTGACTTGAATGAATTCACCACCACCAAGTTTATTATGGAGTATGTTATACAGCGACATGGCTGCCCACAGTTCATTCTGATGGATAATGGAACCAACTTCACTTTGCATATACTGCTGAAGTTGAACGAGTTGATGGCGATCCGCGGGGTTTTGACCACCCCCTATCATTTGGAATTAAATGGAATGGTGGAGCAGGTCAACGGAACCCTAGTGAACATAGTACGCAAATTGGTAAAGGATCGACCCTCAGAATGGAGTGCCCTTCTCCCTACAGCTGTGTTCGCATATAATATCAGCTATCATTCGTCCACTGGTAAGAGCCCATTTCAACTGCTGTATGGTCGACATCTGGCTCTGCCCGCCTTGCTTTATTTGTGTGTAGAGGACACTGGTGGTGTGGATCCCCAACGATATTTGAAGACTCTTATGGATACATTAATAAAGCTGCAAATGGAAGCTTACTACACCAGTTTGGCCAAGAAGATTTGCAATCAGGCATCTGATCAGAAGAGTGGAGTGGAAGCCCAGTGTTTGCTGTAGGGGACCATGTTTTATTCTATGACCAGCACAAATTTGGGCGGAAAACAAGCTCTCCAACATCTGGGCCAGCCTGTTCAAGATAATTGAGAAGACTGGAATGGATGTCTACACTATCAAGGAACCTGCAGGGGGTCAGATTATCAACTGAGTTCATGCAAAGTTCCTTTGAGCATACAAACAGTAAGATTATATTGTCCAGTCAAAGGGGGGGTAATGTTGGGAAGTTGATATGACTGGATGATATGCTACCCATACTGGCAGATTGGAGGGGGAATTGAGATGAGTCTTGAGATTGATGAAAAAGGTATATGAATAATAATTGACTAAAATGTTGAACAATCGGCAAATCAAGGGGAATTGTGCTGAGATTTGATATAAAAGAGAGCTTCTAGAAAAGGGAAGACAAATAGAAGACTACCAAGTCGAGGATGTATCTGGCTTGGGGGAACTGAGATATAAAGAGTTACATGAAGGATTGAAGAGGAGGTCTTTTTCCTGTGATTAGGTGGTTGCAGATAAGTCTGCGATTTGTATTACATAATAAAGGTCAAATAAGGGGCGATAGCTCCATATATAGTTTATTGAATTTTATTTAAGTCAGCAATATTCATATTGTCTGATTTGGTTGCTCAGTGGCTAATACCCTGTGCGAACTGACTCAGCTAAATCAAGCCTATACGCCAAGAATCAACAACCTTCCTCTATTATATAGATAAATAAAATACTTTATAAGATGGTAAACAGTGTGAAAGCAAAAGATATCATTGATAAGTACATAAAGAATAGATTTTTTAGAAAGGAGGAGATGATCAACAGAGAAATTTCTTGGATAAACTAGTTATATAGAAGATCAGGAAGAAGGCTCAAATCATCTTGCCAAGGCTTAGAGCGAAATTAACCAATATTGAGAGACTAATATCAATGGTAGTCTCATACCTAAATTACGCACACACTCAAGGCCTAAAAATCAATGAATATTACCATATTTATTTTTGTACCATGAGATCAAGTATAACCATATTTAAACATTAAAAAAATTGCCCATCCCTATTTAAGATATATTGCATGATTTTTAGCACCGTTAATGTAACGCCTTGATCCTCATAATGCTTTTTCTTAGTATTAACCTGGCCTTCTTGGCCTTAACCCAACGTTGACTAGGGTATAGCTGAGATCCAGAAGAGTGGCCAGATTGGCCCCTTTAGCCTTACTATTGCCTCCTAGTCCCTATGATCTAAACCAGAAATAAAATCATGAGACATGACAATGAGGGCATAGAGTACCATCCACTTTTTCTACAAAGAGAAGGGGGAGCACAATGGAGAGGTAAACGGAATGATGGCTTATTTTCCAGGTAATCTGTAACCCAAACATCTAATACTTCCTCTTCCCAAAAAGTCAAAGGATAGATTGTGGAGGAATTGTGAACCAGATCAATTGAGAGTTTGAAATCACAATCAAACTATGAATGATCTAGTAAGACACTTGCTGAAGCCACATCAAATTAAGATTCTAACCTTACCAAACAGGAAGGCAAGGGAACTTCCAAAGTGGCTTCACTAAGGTTCAATATAAAGCTTATGTATAATGGGCTGTTGTGACAGATTGATCAGGGTGTTGGCTTCAGATTTAGGGAATAATAATTCCTGGTCACCTATAAGGACAAAGTCAAGGTATTGACCTTCAAATTGGTTCTTATAGAGTATTTTGCCACCACTCAATATCCAAGATAATTGATCAAAGAAGGTTTTTGATCACTGAGAAGTGATCTGACAGGTTGTACCTAACAACTTGATAATCTACAAGCCCCTAAACTCACAGTGTGGGAACACCTTAGGGAGACACCTGCCTAAACCATACCACCAGATAACTAATGTAACTCAAGATATTCAGCTAGCGCTAGATCAAAAAATTTCTCAGTGTCTCCTGTACCCAACATAAATAGTTGCCTTAAAATTCCCTGAAAGGAAGAAAAAGTAGCAGAAAGCAAAAAAATTCTAAATATTCTTTTTGTAATACTGGCAATGTAACTAACCCAGGAGTAGATACTGCTTCAAGCATAGTATTGCCACCAGGATGAGCCTTCAAATAAAAAGGGATTGATAATTTGCTACTTTTATGGCTGATGAGACATCTAGAAAAATTATCTGCAGTAGCCCGCCTATTGCCAAAATCTTAAATTAAAATTCTTCTACCTCCTGAGTGTGGCGAATCATAAGGTGGCTTAGCTTAGGATTCTCAGGGTGATATGGTATACCAAAATTAGCCCAAATTTAGCCCAAGAACCACAAAAGGGATCATCTGTATATAAAAATTTCATTTAAATGGCATTTCTAGGCGTATATGCATTAGACCCGATTTTAAAACTAGATGAACACTGCTATTCTTTACAAAAACTGGAAAAACTCTCTTTACCTGAGTGTTCACATTGTTCCAGGGAATGGAGTTCTGGAATGATAAGTTTATCAGATGAATTATTGGACAAAAACGTGGGGCTAGACTCCTGCTAACTCTCAGTTTCCCCAAAAGTGAAGGCCTGGCAAGTGAAGCAACCTCCATTTTTTTAAAAAATAGACCTTTTTGGGCTGGTATATATAGATTTGGTCATTGGTGAGACATCTTCAGATTAATTTCTAAAACTCAAATAAATGACGTGGTACTAGACACCTATCGAACCTCAAGTTTTAACCCAAAATAAGGCCAAACTTTAGAAAAACTTCTCTATTTTAAGAATTGAATGGGTGTTTTTCAGGGTGGTATCTATATGGGACTCTGAGGGTGAAATCATCAAAATTGTATAACTGAAACATTAATCAAAACTTTGGAGCTAACCCCTATCAACACTCAGACTTATCAAAAGTGAAGGTTAAACTTCAAAAAATTCCTCTATTTTAAGAAGGGAATGGCTATCCCTCAGGGTGACTTTATAGGGGGCCTCCGTTGGTGAGACATTTGCGGGAAAACTAATGATCAACCTTCAGTTGGGTGGGGAAATTCTCAAGAAGAGCGCCAATCACAAAATCAGAGTAGGCAAGTGGAGCTCATTATACCCAAACGTCCACTGATCAGCTGATATGTTTTTTGGGACAATGATGTTCTGATGACATCAAGCCAAAGTAGGGCCTGAGACCGCCCAAAAGATTTATATAAATAGGACACCCAAATGTATATTCATTGATTGGGCTCAAAGAACCCATGAAAGGTTTGGAAGAAAAAAGCGGGTTGCCCCACTTCCAGAAGGCGTTCAAACCTTCTATCACCTTCCAAAAAATAAATTTGGTTCCAAAAATTATACAATACCTGATCAAAGGCACTGAGTGAAAACCAACTCAGACACTCAATGACAAAAGAAACTAAGTGAGGACTGCATATATTAAATTTATAAAAGCTTTAGAAAAAATATAAGCCCAGGCAGCAGGACCTTAAATGGTCCAAAACAACCAAGTACTTTCAGGAAGGGCAAAAACCCTCCTGCGGGCAGTAAAAAGAAACGTCAAGCTGGGCCATTACCAAAACATTTGATAACGCCGTGGTATGAAGAATTGTGACCCCTGCAAACAACTACCACGCTCAATTACTGCTATGGGAGATTAATACACTTAAAAATTTTCACTAGTATAAAAATTTGGTTGGTCTTCTAATGTAAGGAGAGTGTTTATAACTATCCAAGAAAAGATTATTAAAAGAAATAATTAAAACACACCTTGTATGGTTCCAGAACCTTCATGTCTTATAAGAAACTCCCCAAAAATTCCAAAAAAAAAGGATTAAAAAGTCCAAAAAAGGTAGCATTGGATAGGTGATGATATGAAATGTCTTTAATTAGAAAGTAAATAGACGACCAACAGAGAAATTGTTTGGAGAAGCACTATCTTAAGGACAATTGGGGGGATAGAACTGGCTTCCTCTGTCAGGGCTCAGACCTAAATTGGCCAATAGAATGAGACAACCATATAATTTAGTTCTATAGCTTAAGAATGTGTGTTCTTGAGACTTCAAAACCAGCTGAATTTTACCTTTTTTGTTAGTAAACTTTGTAATTGAGTAAAATCGCGTTTGAAAATTAAAACTTAATGAACCGTCATCATTTAAACTATACAGGATGATTTTTAATACCGTTAATGAACATCCTAAACTGTATCATGAGATTTTGGGGACTAACCTGGGTTTGCTTGACCTTAACCCAGCGTTGATCCATGGTAGACTAAGGTTGGGAGGGCGGCCAACTTAAATCTATGGCCTTTTTTATTCCCTCTTTATGTTTAAGACTTGCACTAGAAATCGTCATGAGACATGACAGTATCTCAGTAAAGTATCAGGGGCATGTGGATTATATAGTCCCAAAAATTTTTGCAATGTCACCCCTAGTATCTTTAACCAATATGGTGTTTGTGGTTATGAGCAATAACATGTGCAATCCATTTACTGAGTATATGGCTAGTCTGATGTCAGTAATTTATTATTCCCATACCATCAGATTCATAAGACTACATATTTTTTAATCTGTATAGGTGCACAATGTCTGTATAAAAATCAAAATTACAATATAGCCCTCATTGAGTTGAAAATTGAGGTGGAGTATGGTATGGCATGCAAAGCGTACCATATTTTGATAATATGAGCGTGTCAGTTATTATAACATTCCTACCAGCCCTGTTGAGCAGCCATACAAGTTGGCTACTAAGTTTGAGATAATGGTGAGGATTTGACTTTTAATAAATATGGACGCATACCAACATATATCAACCATACACCTAAGTATCATATGGGTTGAGTAAAAGGGTAGTGTGATTGGGATGAATAATTTCTTGTGCATGGTCTGCGTGTATTATCATTATACCAAAGATTATGGTGTTTGCCAAGTAGGAATACTTTGGTCTTGTGACAATTTAATCTGGCATTTCTAGTTTCTTTTCTTATTGTCTTATAGTGTTCTCAAGTGTAAAAGCATCAACTAGACTGGAAACTCCTACCTAAAAGTCGTCTACATATGCTAACATACATGAGAGGTGGTTGACCCTATAATGCAATGCCTTTTAGGTTTTAACAATGGTGCATTGTATTAGTTCCAGCCCCAAGCTGTATGATAGAGGACTTAAAGGGTCGCCATTCTTAAACTGCGGTGTGGAATGATGGGGTTATTGTCACAGAAAGGAAAATAAGATTGAAACTGGCCTTCCAGTAAGGGTGCGTGAGCACCTAGAAAGCAACCCAGTATGCTGGGGCATTGCTGTCCAAATGACTTGATAGCAGGCGGAGAGAGAAGCAAATAGGGAATGGCGACTAGTGAAACTGTAGCCAACATCCCAACTAACAAGTAGACTTTGGCCACAAGATGGCAGCGTGCTTCACTGCAGAAACCATTTTAGGAATTACAACAGTTCTAGGATGCGCTAAGGAACATCTGTGTGGGGAATGAGCAGCGAGGTCACAAAACATCGCCCAGCAGGGAGAGATGATCTCCAAAAACATTTGGATGTCTCAACACCAGAGAGCGTCCACAAGCGAGGATATCCTTAACAGGCCGCTTGCTTGGTAAACTTATTTAATAAGAGGGAGTAATAGCGTCATAATTACTATTAGGGCCCATTCATTATGTAACCCTGGGAACATAATTCTGGGCAGCAGCAGTGACAAACACAGAAATTTTTATGCAACTAAAAAGTTCAACTGGAAATGGTTTTGTTTATTGCAAACAAAAATTTGAGAATTGAAAGAAAACAATACCAGTGAGGGATGGTTGCACGAAGGCCTAGGGGCTTGGTGAATAAATGGGAACGCGTGAATTAAGGTATCACACCCCAACTGACTTCTGATGGAAAGGGATCTCACGACTAGCTTGATGCCAAATCAACCTTCCACTGGCCATCTGACTCTCGCATAAATTTCTCCACTAAATCGTTACTCCCACCAAGATTTTGCTTGGATCAGCGACACTTTGTTTGTTAGATAACTGGTAGTGCTCATGGACAGGCCATGTGGCCAAATCTCATTAGGTATTAAAAGAATTTATCACCCTCATTTCACTGGAATCAAACCCCTAAATTTATCCAGATTTTTCGCCTCTTTGGTGGAGCATGAAATTTTTGCTGGAGTTGGACCCCCCAATTAATTTAGGATTTGCCTCTTTGGTAAACCATGAGGATGTCGCTGGGATAAGTGATCGCCCTTGAACTTCAGCCAGCATCCTCTCAATTCTGTCACCTCCATCCACAACCCCCTAACTGCTGAAGTAGTTCTTGCATAGTCATATAGGGGGAAATGGGGCAATCTTAATGGCGTACGCCGTTACCCACCTCTCATCCACCACACAGGCTAAATTGTCCTGTTGATGAAGGGGAAGACCTCCTTCTTAGCCCTTTTTTATGCGAAATGGGAATGCCTCATGATTGAAGCACAGGGGCTGCTCCCCCACATTAGCAGTTAGTAACAAATCCTGAGCCATGAGCGTCCATCATTGCTGCCTTTGTTGATATCATTACCCAATTAATAAAGTGTAATGAATAGGCGAAATGCTTCCAATGTGGCCCTGATATTTTAGTGCACTTGATCATAGACTTTTTGTTGATGTAAAAGAATCAGTGCACCATCTGCTTTGGACTGGCACATATTGGCAAGAGCGTTAATGTTGTCCTATATGATAAGGTTAAAAACAAAACCATATTGGTTGATTTAGATGTTTGATTAAGTGATCTTGCCCTGTCACTCTGATGGTATCTTAGTCTATATAGTAGAGTCCACTTTGGTAAGTGATACTAAGCACCAATTGCGCAGGTCTTTTGGATCAACTTTTTTAAAATAAGTTAGCAACAAAAGCTTCCATTTATATAGGTAGCAAGCAGATATCAAAAGAGCATCTGTTGATGGATGCTTTGTGTAAAGATGCAATTAATTTGAAGTGGGTTCTTAAAATTCTTATGGTATGCCATCTGAGCCATGGATTTTACAGTGAGAAGCTCATCATACAGCATCCTACAATTCATCTTTAGAAACTACACTAACATGAATGGAAAGATTATATGTATATCTTATTTTTGAGCTTATTTGCGTTTTATCTGATATCTTTTGAGTCATTGTAAAGTAATTGATATAAGGCATAATAATGTTGATGAACTATCATAAATACTTCACTAAGGGAAGTGACAAGCGCGCCAAAGCTATTTTGAACTTTCGTCTAGATGTATACTATTTACAAGTAGTATAGCGCCATATAAAATTACTTGTTAACTACTCCCCTTTGTTAATCTGGGAGGCTCTAGCCAATATTCTCAGACGAATTTGGTAATTAATGTCCAGCTCTTGAAGTCATATATTGTGGCAACTCATCCTCAAGCCACTATGGAATGTAATCCTAAAAGGGAAGTTACTTTCCAGATGTTTAAGGTGTGCTAGAGGAGATCATTTCCACCATAGTCACATGGTGCTGGCAGGCAGCAATTCATTTTGCTGAAACATTTATTTGTTGTTTAAGAAGACCCCATGTTGAAAAAGGTCATCACAAGAACAGGGTATACAATGTGAAGCGATGATTCTTGTTGAGTTCCATCCTGAAAAGTTATTCGCTGGTAATTGTATTTATGCTTAACTTACTCCATTAGGTTGAGTCTACAGTTGTTCGTCTGAGTTCAAGAATAAAGTGAAAAAAGAATGGTCTGAAAACTTAACCATTGTAGATTTAAACTTTGTACTCATTAATGAAGATATGGATGTTAAAAATGTACTTATTTGTGACATTAACATAGTTTTCCTCTTTTAAAATATGTGGGCGCTTCATGTAAAATAAGCCAATATCTGTCTGGTATTGGGTCATATAAGCCCTAGATTGATTAGGAACCAAAAATTCATATGGCACAAGGGGTTGTATATGTTATTGATCATTTAGTCGCAGCGTTTGAACAACAGCTAAATTTGCAAAAAACAAATGTATTATCTGGTAAAACTAGTTAGTGACTCATTCAAGAAAGTTTATTTGATCAGTTGGGTTGGTATAAATTGGAGGATGATGAATTAATCATTGTATATGAAAAAATTTTATTGCTAGTACATGCCCATTTAAAATTTTGGGGTTTTGTCACAATGATCCCTTTGATAGGCTAATTAAAAATCCACAGTGGCGTGATCAGGTAGAGTTCATGGGAAGAAGAGCTTGTGACAACTTCTCGTCCTCTCCTGCCAAACAATGGGTTTCTTATATCCCCAACATGTTGGGAGTTGGGTTTTAAGGGGTTCACTTTCATGGACTGGGGCATCAAAGCCTTGAACCCTGCGATGTTTAGCATCCCTATTGTGAGATGGACACCTGGGCCAACTTATAAATGGTGGGCTCTGTCAGTAGACCCAGACCCACCCATGAGACCACCTCAGCTTTGTTATGTAAACAACTTGAGCTCACCTCAAAATTGTGCATGTGATTCCTTATTCATTCAAGGAGGAGAATTATATACAAAAACTTCTATCTTTAAAGCTATCTGATTGTATAGTAAGAGGATTATGAGTTTGGCTTGGCCAATTATGATATTTTACAATTATGATAATTTAGATTGTGCAGATTGTGATCAAATGAATACAAATAATGTTCCAAACAATCAAACTATTGAAGTTCCATCTTACAGTAAAAGTTGAGCATGGGACTGGATTCTGGTATTGTGCAATGGCTTTGTGAATTAAAAGGTCATATGAACTTTTGGGTCAACTTCTTGGCGGCTTTTTGAGTGCTTTAAAGAATGCATTTTGTTGATTTTGCTGTCATAGATTCGCCAATATAGTATTCTCCATTTTTGACTCAGTTAAAGAGGATAGATGCATCAGTAACTTTACTTTGTATGTTTTTCTGATCATCCATGAGGCTGTCATCCTTTTAATCCGCAGATTCACTACCTTTTAAGGGGGAGGCGTGCGCCTTATGGCCTAGCGCCATACAAGAGGTATATATATTACTGTCCATTCTTTAATATACTTAAAGGAGTCAAGGCAGTTCCATTGGCAAGTTTTTGGGCAACAAGTGGTATTTTGAAAGGTCTTAATATATCTCTGGGTAGAGATCAATTACAGCAATGGCTTTCCCACTGCATGATTCTGTCATTATATAGCTTAAAAACATAAACTGATCAATAACCATATAATGCTCCAGACCTATATAAGGTTACTTTTCACTAAATT
This sequence comes from Massospora cicadina, assembly GCA_022478985.1. Taxonomy (NCBI): domain Eukaryota; kingdom Fungi; phylum Entomophthoromycota; class Entomophthoromycetes; order Entomophthorales; family Entomophthoraceae; genus Massospora; species Massospora cicadina. The sequence continues at coordinate 104,600 of JAKSZP010010553.1, forward strand.
TCTTGGTAGGGTGTATGGTAAATATTTAAAGCTAAAAAAGTATGCTATAAGGGTGGTTATCCTGGCATGATAATTACTGCTTCCTCCCTAGTGCAGGTTTTGTTTAATACAAGTTCAAAACCTTTACTGGATAGAAAAATTTTTGGTGTGGTATATTTGTCCCAAGGTCGACCCACCTTGAGTAATTTTTTATTTAAAAGTATGCTATTTATATTATGTAACATGTGTGTTCACAAATATATATGAGTAATCCAGTAGACTTGACGTTTACGTTGTGGCTTCATCCACTTATTTGTTATGAGAAAGTCTAGGTCAAACCATCCACAATAAAATTTCCCTTTGAGGAAAAGTAGCAGTAGGGAAAAAACTCCTCCTGACACTCTGATAATTTATCAATAAAAATGAGTTCTCAACTCTAAAGTTATGATCATCATGTTGTAGCATCAGAATATTGTGAACTGGTACTATTATATTAACATATTGTTCTACATAAGTGAAGGTTAAAGTTTCCTTGGATGTGCTTAGGATTTTCTGTCATTATGTACGTTAGCCATCTATGACTCCTGGTGCATATTCTTAGTGCCATAAGGATTTACTGATCCATTGAGGGGTCCCCTCTGGCCACTGCGGCATACTTTATAGGTTTTATTAATGAGATCTGTATAAGTAATTATGTTTTCTTTATCAGCTTAGTTATCAGTAAAATTATGCCAGTTTATTAGCAACCAAGAGTTGATAATGAGAGAGAGATAATACATAAATTTAATGTATCAAGGTGCAATATATAATTTAAGTATGTACTATAATAACATTATTTGACAACTAATAATTTTTCAGTAAGGCTAATATAAATTACAGTATGATAGAGATGTATTTATAGTGGGAAAAAAGGCAAAATTTAATCTTAGACAAGCCTAGTAGTTCCAAATAACTGTCTTTTTAAAAATATCTGACAAATATCCTGTAACTTTTATATTTAAAGTATAGAGCGTAAATATTATTATAAAAGTACCAGTAAAATAAATTTACAAAAAATAAAAGATAACAGTGTTACTATAGAGTTATAAAGATGACACAATTAGATTATAAATAATGATATGGAAATATAGAAAAGCATACCATTTATTAATTTAAATACAACATATTTTGTGTCAGATATATTCACAATAAATTATCTATACTACAAAAATCTTTTTAGAAAGCTCTAAGCATTGGCAAGATAGCCTTTCTATATTTGGTGACATATTTGTATGTTAGCAAGAAAGTGAAGGCCTTATAAAAATGATGGTTTAAGTTAGAATGACTATTTATTATACTATATGATGATTGGGTTAAAATACTAAATTTAAAAGCTATAAAAGTTATTGAAAAGAAGATAAATCATAATAATTTATCTTCTAAAAACAAAGCTATTAATTCACTTTTATATTCTTCAAAATTATATAAAAGCTGACAAGAAAGTACTTTAAAATTAAATAAAGACGTTTGCTATTATGTTTTGTATTTTTCATTACCTAAAAACTATTCTATTGCTTGATTTATAGTCAAATAATAAACAGGAAGCATACTTTTTTATAAGTCTTAGATATAGTATGATATTTATTATCAAAAATATGAATCTAAAGAAAAGTCAAGGAGCTGTAAGCTGCGTCTTATAGTCTAAATGTTTCCAACACTTAAAATAAACTGTTTCTAAAAATCAGACTTAATTATAGTTGATTTATACCTAAATTATTAATAGATCTTCTTTTGCCACCAGGGTGAATGAACTGGGGGCGCAGTTATCCAAAGGCAGCGCTTTGAAGTTTGAAAGTTTGGAAAAGTCTTTGGACATTAAATAAATTATAACTAGCTGATAAATCAATATATATAATATACCACTTAAAAAATACTTTATTAAATTGTAAGGTACTGATATTTATAGTATAGTTTGGAATGCGTTGCCAAGAACTCCTAGGTTCCTTCACTCAGTATCTATCAAGCCTTTCCAAAGCAATTAATCATTTTGGGGTCTTACTGTTCCTTTATGTTGATGACCCTGGGACTGCATTGATCATAGGCTCCCCATTTAGGGAAAAGAAAATTGGGGAGACATATTAGAAGTCATCTCAGTAGGCTCATCCTCATGTGAAAATTTTTTTAAATCTCTTCTGCTCATCTCCATTAGTTAGAGCAGGATGAGGCTTTGATTATTCAACATTTGATTTTCCAATTCACAATTAAGGAATAAGGAGTCTAACCCATTTGACATCCCCTTTTTCAGTTTAAATTCTGGTATCATTAGTAACAATTGCATGGATATTAAGAATTTAAGATTAATACTACTCTCAGACCTCAGATCTGAATAAATATAGATCAACAAATTATTTATAACTTAGATAGGTTAATATTAATTAAAATAATCAATTGTTATCTAATTTCAAAGTCAAAGGTTTACCCATACTAGGTAAAACCCAGACAAAACCCCCTATAAGCCTTGAGTTGGGGTGACAATAATTTTGCCAATGTTGTTGAGCATTGGTTTTGGAGTTGTGGCTATTGCATAATTATCATCATCTTGTAGTTGATGGCAGCTGTTTTTTATACAAGATGTTGATTAATTACTTTGTTAACATGGGATATCATATGTCATTTGGACATGCGCTGCTCAGGCAAGTTCAGCACACACACCAAAGCAATACGATGTTTAGGGAAATCATGGCACTCAAAGACACAAATTTGTGATAAAAAGAAGATTGTCAAAACATTAAGTTAGGATAAGTTTAACGTTTCTCCTTATTAATGTAAGAGCTACCTAGATGAGAATGTCGCTATCATCAAGCAGCAAATTGTTGAGCACACAAAACACCAATTGCATCAAGGAGTGGTATGCAAGCAGTATCAGAATAACTGCGAGGCAAACATGCTCAATTGAATATTCTTCTCCAGTAGGTGGAGGTGGATCTGAAGAAGTCTTTTAACATTATTGGTACCCAACTCCTAGCCACTATAGAGGCTAACTGCAAACATGTTGATGGGGAATGCAATATCTAATAAGGTAAGATGTCATACCATGTTGATGTTCTAGTAGATTATACAGCTGCACTCAACTGCCTTTGATGGCACCAGGTGGCCTACAATGGCGCCATCACGTTGCTCAAGTAATTTGATGTTCTTAGAAAAGCAAAGAGGTGCTCCTTGTGTTGGTCAGTAAGCAACGCCGTTAGAAATTTGCCACAATCCTGAATCAGTAGTTTTTAATAATAGAGCATCTTATTAATGATACTGGCCTTAAAAAGAGCGCTCTTGTTGGAGGATGTTTGTACTAGCAGATGAGCGTAAACTTTAATTACCCTAGTTGGCATAAAGGCCTTGAGTTCCACTTTAGACTTTTTAGATGAATCCTTGTGAGCTGCATGATAAGTGGAAAAAGTAAAACCTTGTGAAGGTTATTGTTAGGGGCTACCACATAAACACGCTTTTTCTGATGTAGCTGAAAAGAATAGTTTAACTTTTTTAGTAGTCTCATACATCTAAAGGTGTTAAGAACAGTTATATAATTTAATCATGAGTCTTATGTTAACAATGTTCTGATGTTGGTTGAGATTAATAAGGCTAATTTTAATTTTATTATATGTAAAGTTTGGATTAGTGGAATTGGGTTGTAGTTTATAACTTTTAATAGAAATAATTAGTTGGATTATCTGAATTAGTTATAGAGTCCATTTTGGGTGGCTTAGTTTCAAATTTGATGTGGTGCCCACAATTATTATTTAGATACATGAATTTGACAATGGACCTGACCTGGAAGTCCAGATCCCCAAAATCCAATCCAATCCCAGATGGAGCTTCCACATTAGTTAAGTATTAATATTTAGCCACTAATACATCGGCATTTTGAATCAACATTATTGGTTCTGGCCTGGACAGCCTGTAAATTTAATTTAATATCCTGATTGTATAGGTAAGAGACAAGGTCTAAATCAGAAAGCCTGGTTTTATTATCAAGAATGTTAATATTATATTGTAGAGTTGAAGCCCAGATTAAAGCAGCAGGATATTTTCGGTAGTCAATCTAAAATGGTTTTCAGGTGGGGGCAGCTCAAAGATTAAGTTTTTTATTTTCCACCTAAAGTTCAGCTGGGTTCCTAGTTCTGGTTAATCAATTTCTGAACATTTTTGTCCAAATCATCTAGAGGGATATTCAAATTTTAAATTGAATTAACGGCCAATTAGCAGTTCTTTAATCTCATTACAGGTCATCAAATATGGATTAAGGAGTTTATACTCCTCATTTCCAGTAATAATATATATTTTGATAGTGTTGTATAAATAGTTACTAATATTCTCTAAATCAAGGAAATTGGTAAAATGATAGAAGGGGTCTTGAGGCCTTCAGCTTGGTTAATCTAACAAATTGGTCATGATTTTTGTAGGCTGCAATGAAACCAAGTTTTTAAAGCGTGGAGGCATACAATTTAGTTGGTTTTAAGTTATCATTTTTAACAGCGGTTAGGAGCTTTATCATAGGGAAGAAATTTGGCGCAGTTATCCCATATGACTCTTTGAGATTTCAGAGATTTTTAGCTAAGTCATTTTTTTTATTGTTCATTGACGTTTGTTGACAGATTTTAGTAATTTTGGTTGATAGCACACTGAATTTTCTCGCTAGTTTTCCTCCTTATTAGTATCTTATCTAGGCTGAATTTTATCTTTAGCTTGAGGAAAAGTTATACTTAGACTGTTTTTTTGGTGACAATTTACAGTCAAAATATATGTAACCATTAATTTTTCACAGCAGAAAACAGGTCCTAGAGACAAATAGTCATTCATTTAGGTGTTGCCTTCTAAGGCTTGCTTTCTTAAGTCTCCCATATTACACAGTGCATTCAAAAGGTTCTGGGATTAACTTTTTAAAGACACAACTTTACAAATAAATAAACTTTCTATTATCATAATTTAACATACAACCTTTCCCTCTCTATACATATTTATATTGCTAAAACAATTGTTAAAAGGTATGCACATAGTTCCTATTTTGTATAACCATGTTTAAACCAGCTGTCACATTCTTCTGAATTGTCTCTACTTTATCAAAAGGATGAACCTTCAGTGCCACCTTCAGATTATAATTGTCCACCCTATTCGCCAGATTTGGCTCTGTCTGACTTCTTTCTGTTCTCTAATCTGAAGGTGGCACTGAAGGTTCATCCTTTTGATAAAGTAGAGACAATTCAGAAGAATGTGACAGCTGGTTTAAACATGGTTATATAAAAAAGGAACTATGTGCATAGCTTTTAACAATTGTTTTAGCAATATAAATATGTATAGAGAGGTAAAGGTTGTATGTTAAATTATGGTAAAAGAAAGTCGATTTATTTGTAAAGTTGTGTCTTTAAAACGTTAGTCCCAGAACTTTTTAAATGCACTGTGCACCTTGTATTTTAATGCTTGCTCTTAGTAAAAAATGTCCTTTTCAATTCACTTTTCTTTATGATGCTGGACTTTTTGCTTGTTGTCATCTTTTTCAAATTCTTCATGAATTTTTAGCTGGTTGAGTAAAGGTGTAAGTTAACTTGGAATTTAGAAATGACAAATTCTTCTGTGATACTCTTAATTATTTGGAAAGCTATTCGCCACAGATACTGAATCATGTCCATTCAAGAGCAGGTAACCATAAGGTCAAGGTCTGAAGTTTGACAGGGTTCATTTGAGAGTACTTTAAAGGATATTATTTTTTTCAGGATTGAGGGAAGAAACTCTTAGTGTGTTTTGGAAGTTCTCTTGTAGTGAGCACCACTTTCACAGGCTTCTAAGGTAAGCGCACTGAGGCGCAGTTAACCATAGCAGGGTCTTGTAATTGGCTAGTTGGATAAGACATTAGGCATTAGATTGATTTATAACAAGATAAAATATCAAACATATAATATATCTTGCTATAAAAGACGAAATTGAATGAAAAAATTTTGAATGTTTTTATAGGCTGTAATGAGTTGTTGAAATCTCCTAGAATTACCCCACTCAGGATCTTCCAAAACATTCTGAAGCAATTATTCAACTGGGATCTTTGTTGTTAATTTAAATTGATAAACATGGGCCACATTGATCATATAAACCCATTCAATAAGAAGGAAATTGGGGAGGGCAGATTAGAAGGCATCTTAGTAGGCTTGTCCTCATGTAAAGATTCCTTTTTGCATCTCTTCTGTTCATCTCCACAAGGGGTTCAGGATGTAACATCAATTGCTCAACAGCCAATTTTCTAATGCTCATTTTAAGGATGGGGTTTTAAACTGTTCTAAATTTTTAATCTGTTTGTTTAAATTATAGCATTATGTATAACTCACCTGGATCTTCATAATTTAAGATTATACTGCTTTCTGCCTTTGGCATGACTTGATTCTAATAAATTATAAGTAAGATAGGTTAAAAATAACCGGTATAATCAGTCAATTATAAGTTCTAAGTTGAGGCTTTACCCATACTAGAGAAAACTCAGCAAATGTTATTATGATGTAGTTTTTTATTGAAGTTATTAAAGATATATAAAATTTTTGGTACAATGACTATATAATTTTATCTAGTTAAAATAAAGTATATCTTTGGTGTTAAAAGTTTAGCAATGATGAAAATAGTCATAAGGAAGATGCTGATAATTTAAATAAGCAGTATAAAGGTTATTAGTTAAAATTTCCACAAAGATTAATTTTCCTAAAACCTTTTCAGCTCTCTTTTTAGCTTATGTGTGAAAATAGATTTTCGTGGAATAAAGAAACACCACTTAGTTTCTAATTGTTAATTTACTTATATATAAACTACACATGTAAACTCCAGACAGCATCTGTACTTTAAAGATGCCTCACAGGCTTACAGTCAACAAAAAGGTAATAAATTACTTCTCAGAGGTAAATTACAGCTTTAAAACTGTAGTAGTAGACAACTACTAAACTCAAGAGTCTCTTAGAATTGAAGGACTATAGTTTCAGATAAACTTTCAATACTAGTATAAGACTAATAATTTTATTGTTACTGTATAGCTATTTCTCTATCTTTGATATAAAACTTTATGATGAGATTGTATATTTAGTCATGGTGCTTATATAATAGGTATGTACTCAAGTTAATGAACTTTAACTTAAGTAATAGAATTACTCAAAGATATCAAATTTACTGGGGCCTCACTACTAACAACCATATTTAATAACTGATTTAGATTATTTTAAGATCCTTGGCCACAGTTATCAAGATGGAATGATCCTTGCACCCCTTTAGGACTAAGTGAGGCACAAACCTAGAGCCATGCCTCATACAAAGATTGTCAGGAGAGTGTCTATAACTCTCCAGTTCCCAACGTGGTGGTGCACAATGAACAGGCCCAATGCAAGAGAACTATTCATCAGTATTAAAGGAAGGATAGCCATGAAGAGGGTGTTAGAGCTAAAATAACATAAGGTGAGGGTGTTCAGCGTAGAGTAGAAGTAACATTAATCATACAAACAGCAAGATTTGGGTGGACCCCAAAAATGAGTCCATATACAAGTGGCGTTCTGGGCTGGAGTGGAAGGGTGCTTCATACTGGAGGGGACCAAAACGGAAAAGATATGCACCAGATGAGAGGGTGAAATTTGTAAAAATAACACAACTAAAATTGTGCAGGACATCCTCAAAGAGGTCCTCACACAGGTTTGCCCAAGCTAACATAAAAAAAACGTAAAACTAAAAAAGGGATTATTAAAGGGGAAGATAGCCAATGAGAAAGATTGGTTGTGACAGCCATATTTAAGCTACTTTGGGGGAATTATCAATTCGTGAAAGTGGTACTAAGCCCTATTGTGTCAGGGACTGGTACTACTTTATCCCAGTTTGTGGTAGAAAGCCGTGAACTTGCTAACCCTGAGCTAAAGGTCCAGTATAACAAAGGGGTAGTGCGTACTATATAGAGAATGGCAAGGGCAATGGGGCAGCTTAGCCCTAAAGAAGGAAGGATTGCTTCAACCACTCCCATTCCTGTTAAAGCCAGTACACCAGCTATGTTTGGACATGGAAGTAATGGAAGAGGGATTTGTTCAGGTATAGGTGTTTTTGCACCCATGGTTATAGGTTTTATGGAATAATTGGTTAGACTGTATAGCTTGTTTACTATACAGTATATGGAACTGTTATAATGAAAATATGTACTTAAAGGGTTTAGCATATGATAGTATTTTATTGACTGCAAAGTTTAACCATCTGAATAGTCTAGCTTTATATCCCATCCAACTTCCTGGACTTTACTAAGCTTAATTGATTATTTGAATGGAGCACTATAATTCTTTTAAGCTTATGGGATTGCGCCTTGCATGTGATTTTGAAAGCAGTGGGAATCATCTCAGTCTCATTGTAAATTCATTTTGGTGCGATTAATCGACTCAATATCATTGAAATTAGGGTAATTTAAGCGATCAACTGAACAAAACTCATTGCAATCATAATTTGATATGCAAATAATTGATCTAACTTCAGCACAAATCCTCTTGATATGAAGAATTTTATCTGAAATCTCAGGAATTCCTCTAATGTTAGGCTTTACCCTGACATATTGCACTAATAAATGCATGCTTCCATATAATAGAATAATGTACTTCAAAATTGACCAAACTTGAGTGATTGATTGAAGTTGAGGCCTACCTGAGTTATAAATTTCTTAAATTGACTGGGCTTTAATTACCATTCACCAAGTAACTGAATTGATTCATCATAATTTAAATGGTAGCACATCTGTTTTAATGCCACAGATGTTATACATGGCTGGGCAAGTCGAATTTCTCTGAACTAACCTGAGCATATCTGTCCTGCACCCAGCGTTGGTCCAATGCGTTCCTTAAGTCAGTAAGGTCCTGAAACTTGACCTTCTTGGACTCTTGGCGCCCAGCCTTATCTTGGCAATTGAATTCTTCAGTATAGTCATGTGAACATGACATTAACCTCTCCTCTTTTTTGAGCCCCATCCCCCTCCAGGGGCATTTGCCAAGGAAGTGTTTTGTGGGCAGGGGCCAACTTCATGGCAGCAATTGGCTTGCTTGGACTTTGATCCTGAGGCCTCAGGGAAACGCTCGTGGAATGCTACAATTAGATCTTGGGCATGGGTGCAGTCATGTGCTGGGACCCAACTGTTCTCCACTGTGTCAAATCCCTTCCAGGATACAAGATATTCGAGTCTTCTTTTTACCCAACAAGAGGCTACAATCTCCTCCAATTCCCACTCCGGCGCCCCATTTAAAATATAAGTCTTGAAAGTCTCTGGTTGGGGCAATCAAACAACGTGAGCTTGTTTTAATGGAATACTAAAAAAGATGGTGGAGATCGAACTGGTTTGAGGCGTGTCCCACCTTTCTGATGACGCAGTACGTCCCAATCCTCTTTGGTCCCACTTTTTTGTATGGTTGCTTGATCAGGATGTTTTTTGAATCCAGCATCACGAGATATCCTCCCTTGTACGCTGGTCCAACTCATCTCTCACCATCAGCGTTCTCCTTATAAGCCTGCATGGATGCATTTAAATTCGTGCTCACCCCCTGGTGTACTTTCTTGGTTGTTTTTGGAAAAGTCCACCCCCGCTTCCAACTTGGATCCACAAGTGGGCCCCATGTTGAAGGCAGGATTAAAGCCATAGTTGGCGAAGAAGGGGGAACAACCAATCGTTGCATGTTGGATGTTGTTATTAATGAATTGGGTCATGAGGAGATGGGAAACCCAATCTGAATGATCCACAGTGGTGTAACATCACAAAAACTGTTTAAGGTACTGGTTCACTTATTCAGTCTGCCCATCTGATTGGGTGTGATAGGCAGTTGAATGGCAGGGACGGATTTGAAGAGTCTTACTCAACCCTTTCCAAAATATGGAGGTAAACTGGGGTCCATGAACTCTATTCATTTTTTGAGGGACCCCATGAAGAGCAAGCACATAAATGATGAAGAGCCTAGCAATCTCAGCCGCAGTAACTGTGGTTCTGCAGGGTATAAAGTGGGCAAACATCTTAAAACGATCCACCACTACTATGATAGCATTGTAGCCATCAGATATGGGCAATTCCACGATAAGATCCACCAATAAAGAAGTCAAGGCCCTTCAGCCTTTTTGTGGCTGATACCAATAACCCCATCAGTGGCTGTATATTTAGTTTCATTTGGTTGCAAACCAAGCACTCTTTACAATACCTTCTCACCTTCTGGATAACCCTATCCAAGTTTAAGTGCGGAAAATTAGCTCTAGAGTCTTCGCCTTCCCAGGATGACCAACGGTGATTCCATAATGATGGTCCTGGATGATTTCCAGGCGAAGTGTTCTGGTGGGAACCCATAGGCACCCCTTAAACCACACCATCCCATCCTTTAAATGGTAGCCTCTGGTGATGTCCTCCTTATTTAATGCGCTCTTACAAGGACCATGGCATATTCAGCTGACAAAGACTTGGAAAGGACATTTTTTCTTTACATGCCATATTCCTTCGCATTTTCCAGAGGAGTGAGCGCTGGCCCATTGGCCAAGGGAGAGGAAAGTTGATACATAATCTTATCCAGCAGTTTATATCAAGTTGGTATTATCACCTCTGCCTCCTTAGTATCTGGAGTTAATGCATGGTTGCGGCTCAAAGAATCCACCAAACTTTTCACTTTGCCCTTAGTAAACTCATTTAAAAACACAAATTGGGCTAAGGTCTCATGCCAGCTTGTTTGCCATGGGGTCAAGACATGAGGTGCGGTGTAATAAAATAAGGCACTGTGATCTGTACATAAGTGGAAGGGTTGGAGTGAGCCATCCAAGTGATGAAGCCGATAGGTTAGCTCATCAATAATGACTAATAACTCTTTATCATATATGACATAGTTTACTCATGCAAAAACATCTTCCTGGAAAAATATCCCATTAATTCTCTATCACACTTTTGCCTACTTGTAACAAGGCTGCCGCTATGGTGAAGTTGGAGGCATCAGAAGCCAAAATGAACTTTTTAAGGGGTCAACATGGCTAAGGATGGACGTGGACAGCATGGTGCACTTTACCGCTTGGAAGGCATCCTGAAAGGTTGGGAACCACTGGAGAAGTTTTGCCCACTTGCCTTATACAAGGGTGCCGCCACTTCAGAAAGATTTAGTGTGAATTTCAAGATAAAGTAAATTACCCAAAAAAAGCTCCTCAATTCCTTAACCAACGTTGTAGTGGGCCACTCATGGGTCACCTTCTCCTTGTCTAGAGTTAATATGTGCTCTTGGTCAAACACGACATTACCATGGAAGGTGACCTGGAAATTAAAGACTCCACATTTATTTTAACATAATTTAAGCTGCCCTCAAACGCTCCACCACAGCCAAATTTGTACTCTATGGAACTCATTGTCAGAGAAAACACCAGGGTATCATCCATGTAGGCTAACGCGCATACCCCTCAGCAGATCCCCCAAAGCTGCATCAATACGTCGTTGAAAATTAGCAGGAGCATTTTTAAGCCTGAAGGGCATAACCTAAAATTGGAATATTCTTTTAAAGCACAAAATGCAGTTAATCACTCCTGGCCCTTCTTAATACATATCTAATTGAGAGCGTTTAAACAATCCAACTTGGAGAAACTCTCGCCTTATCCACATAGCGTGCAATTTGTGAGTCCAGTGGAATGGGATGCAAATCTGATACTGTGACGTTGTTGAGATTCCCATAATCTACGCATGGGCATAATGTAACAACGGCCTTCTATAAAAAGAGAAGTGGAAAACATACAAAGTAGATTCACTAAAAAATGTGCTTTTGGCTAACTGCTCCTTAACCCACATATCAAAGGCCGCTTCCTCCTGTACAGTTAAAGGAAAAAATGGGAGAAAATATACCACCAGTTCAACGGTGAGCTTGAATTTGTAATCAAACTCTGAATGATCTGATAGTACATTAGCTGAGGCCACATCAAACAAAGATTCCAGCCCCTTCAAGCAGGAGGTTAAAGGTACTTTCATTGAAGGCTTCAGCAATGGAGCAAGACTGAGTGTGTGAATATTGGGCTAGTGGTGAAAATAGCCCTGAAAGTTGGCTTTAGCTAAAGGTCAACTAACTCATGACCATTCTTCAAAGTTGTAACAAGGTATTGTTGTTCAAGTTGGTTCTGACGTCAAACCAACGCCACTACTTTATACTAAAATAATGGATTAAAAGAGGTTTTTGGTAGCTTAGAAGCGGACAGCCAAATGATATTTGCCAACTTGATAACTTACTAACCCAATAATTTTCAGCGTGGGAATACCTTGGGAAGCCCCGCCACTAACCATACCATCTGGCAAGTAACTCATCTCAAGGTAATAGGCTAGGTCTTGATCAATAAAATTATTAGAGGCTCCTGTACCCAACAAAATATTAAGTTGATTTTCATTAAAGGGGTGAAAGTGTAGAAGTCAACAAAAAATAACCCAATTGATCTTTATTTATAATGGAAAACGCCAACGCATTTCCATAAAAATCTTCTTTAGGAATAAGCATGCCTCCAGGGTATGTTTCTTCATTATAAAATGGAGAGGGATAGTTGGCCACTCTTAATACTGAGGTCAAATATCCCACCATATCTTTAGCAATTGCATAACCATTTTTAATTCAAAAAGTTACTCCTTTTCCACCTCCTGTATTCTGCGTATCATGGTAGTGGTCAAGCGTGGGTTCTCTGGGGTGATTTGGTATAAAGAAATGGGTTCCCTATCTGATCCATAAAAGAAGATATAGGGCTCAGTTTTATATAAGGAAACGTCATTATAAAACTCATTTTGGGCTGCAAATGACCATATGCCCTTTTGGAAACGGGGTGTAAAACGTTATCCAAGGCCATCACCACCAGGCCCTTCATTGATGATCCTACTTGCACCGTCCAAATGTGGTTCATGGAAAAAACAATTTATTTTATCAATTTTATTAATTTCAGTGGAAATTCAGGGAATCACAACTCTTGAATTTGAAGTGTATGTATCCACCATGTATGGGCAAGAAGAGTGGGTACTTTCCATTTTTAGGTAGCAAAAATAATGCTGAGAAGCTACAACCATTTTCAAAAAGTAAGAACGGTGGTGAGCCCCACCGTGGCTGTGACCAACAGCTGGCGCACCCCATTTTCACTTTGTGAAAATCACACAGAAAAAGTTCATGCACATAAAGTAAAGAGGTTGATTGTCTAATGTCAGGAGAGTGTTTATAGCTCTCAAGTTCCTAGCGTGTGGTGCACGGTGCACAGGCCCAACGCAAGGGAACTAGTCATCAGTATTAAAGGAATGATAGCCCCGCAGAGGATGCTTGAGCTAAAGTAACATATGAGAGGGTGTTCAGCGTGGAGTAGAGTAATAGGAATCATACAAAAAGCAAGACTTGGGTGAATCACAAAGAGGAGTCCATATACAAGCAGTGTTCTGGGCAGGAGTGCAAGGGTGCTTCAGTATGAAAGGGACCAAAGCAGCCTAGCTTTGCACAAGATGATAGGATGAAATTTGTACAAATAACATTACTAACATTGTGCTAGGCCTTCTTGAAGAGGTCCATGCACAGGTTTGCTCAAGTTAACACAAGAAAAAATGTAAAACTAATAAAGAAATTATAGAAGGGAGAGTATGGCTATTGAGAAAGGTTAGTCTTGAACAAATATTTTAAGCTACCTTGGGAAAATTATCAATTGGTGAAAGTGGTACTAAGACCTGGTGAACAATAAGTGCATGCTTTCGTCTGATAGAGTAAATACTTCATAATTGACCAAACTCAAGTGACAATTGAAGTTGATGCCTACCTGAGTTATAAATTGTAAAATTTAATGGGTTTTAAACCAAAGTCACCAAGTCTTGAATTAATCCATCATAATTTAGGTGGCAGCACATCTGTTTAATGCTACAGCCGTTATCCATGGCTGGGAAGGTCGCACTTCCTCTGAACCAACCTGGGCATACCTGTCCTGTACTCAGCGTTAGTTCAATGCGTGCCTTAAGTCAGGAAGGTCCAGAAACTTAACCTTCTTGGACTCTTGGCGTCCAACCTTGTCCTGGCAATTGAACCCTTCAATATAGTCATGTGAACATGATAAAGTTTAATGATCTAGGGACACCATGGAAAAAGATGAGTGCCATCTTTTCCTCCCTGTTTAATCCATACATACTTACTAACCTATAATAAATTCAATCTCATCGCTTTTTATGGATCAGCAGAGTATTATATACAGAAGATCAAGTATTTGTTTTTGGAATTAGGAGTATGTTAAAATTCAGCACAACAAGTAAAAGTTCCCCTTTCAAACCAATGGATCAACTAGGAGCATCCTTGGTTCTAGAAAAATTTGATACCTAGAATAACATTGGGATAAAGTATTTTACAAACAAAATTATATTAACAAACTTAAAAAGAAAATAGTAATAAAAGGTAAATGATCACATCCTTAAAATTTTAGGTTGCTGAGGCAGTTTCTTAAATTTAAAACCTACATCAACCTTTCAAAAATAATGCTGGAATCTTGGCCAATAATGATAATATTGAAGGTTGATTAAAACAATGAAATCAGAAATATCAAATTGAAATTCATCATTTGTAACCTGCAATAATGGTACTCAGAAATATTACTGCTTATGCCATACTATTGAAGTTAGTCTAAGCCCATACCACCTCATGTTAATTTATAAAAAAAACTTAGAATCCTGCTAATGGTGGGGTTATTATTGGTTATTTTTAAATAACAAGAAACACCATCCCTTAGATTGCTCAATATAATTTTATATTGAAATTTTCCCTCCAAAATAATTCAAAGTGGCGTATATAGGGTCCTCCCATTTTATCTCATAATGTGTTAGTGGAAAGTACCAAGAGTTAGTCTTCATTGTATTCTAAGAAAGGATAATGGTAACCAATAAAAACTACCAACAATTGCCAACACCACATAATACCACACAACTTTACATCTATAAAAGTCAACCCATCCCACTTATACAGGTACAGCGGTGCCTTAACTGTTTGTGGCTTCTGCTCTGGGTGCTGAGGCATATTAGTCTTTAGTACAACAACTCTTGGCATGTTGCTAACCTAAAATTTGTCACCCATAATTAATTTTTACTCAAGTAAAATCATGTAACACTTTACTCTTTATGCTATCTATGGTTTTAATAATTTTTGTAAGGTGTGTCAAAATAAGGCAACAACATAGCAAATATAATTATTTTAACATATTTCAAACCCAAGACCAAACTATAAAGTACATTTTTGATAGAATTTTAATAAAATGGTACTATGATAAGTTAAATTTCAAAAAATTTTAAATGAAATAATATTTGGGACTCTTTCATAGCAGTAAACTATAACATAACCCTAAATATGTTATATAACAATTAGTTATAATTACTTTATATTTTCCATGTCCCAAATAGAATTCTAATGCTGTTTTTCTTTTATTGTTAGTCTAAATCAGTTCAGCCTTAATATCAGAAACCTGTTAAGGCAATAGTATATTTTTCAATTTAAATTTCAAAATAAGTTAATTAATAAATGTATTGTCTATAAAATAGCACATAAAGGTATATTTATATCTATACTACAAAAATGTATATACCCAATAAACATTTAAAGATCATTTTTACTATACAGACTAATAAACTTAGTAAGATAATTTCTAGTGTAGGGTATTATATTTTTTGTTTTTTTTGATGCAGTAAATTTTAAAAGAGGTAAAATTGTCTTAATAAACTAAAATATGATGTTTGGGACTCCCAAGTTTTCATTCATCATATATAGTATTAAACCAGAAAAGAAGAGTGGCACATTTGTTGGGGTTTGTCCTAGTATAGGTGAAGCCTTGCCTTTGGACTTCATTTTATATATCATTCTAGTCAATATTGGTTTATAAGCATTATAAATTTTCCATTTGATGCTTTTTCAAGCCTAAGCCCAAAATCTCCATTAATTTGAATTAATAAGAACTGAGTAGTTCTAATAATAACACTAAAACTGCAATCAACAAACTTTTTAATAAATCATCTTCTTAGCAATTGAACCACTGATATGATAGGGCAAGTGTCCTGTCTATTCCATTATCTTATTGATATGAGAATTAAGCCCTCTTCCATATCTATATTTCCCAGTTCCTTCATTTTCTAACTTCGCGCCATCTATTATTACTCATTATCTAATGACCTCCTAATGCCATTACTCTAAAACTCAACAAACTTGATCAAATACTACAGTATGACTAATGTAAAGGTTATCAATATCGTCAACAGTCTAGCCTAATATTGATCCTGATCTATTTCAACTCCAAATATGGACTGTTCCATTAATCCCTAAATTTCTGAATCTAATTCCAAACTCACACATGATATATGCCTATCCTTTATCATAATCTTGTTTTTTTCTGACAAACAAACAGTATCAACCTATTATTAAATAAAATATTTATTAGCACTTTATCTTATTTTGTTTAAAGTCCACTTTTATTAGATAAAAGAGCATTGTGCCATTGTCTGATGGAAAGTGCATATCCTCTGAGATTTTCTGAAACCTCTTTATCTTTATATAGAATCAAGTTACAAACTTCCACAAGTTATATAACCCAATCACCTCTAAGCACCCAGCCTATCTTTTCCAGTTTGTTACTAATTGCAGAAAAGCTAAGAGCATTAATTGATTAACAAAATACATAATTGTAAAATTCTCTAAAAATACTACTTGATTTTCAGGTTGTATCCCACAAGGTCAAGGTGTGAAAAAGCCACCTTAGCTATGCCTAGTCTCTTTTTTTTTTAGTACTAGATGGTCCTATGCCTAGTCTCTTAACATCTGGATGGGTAACTTGGGTCGTTGGCTTAAAGTAATCTCAAATATGTCTGTTTAAGGCTGAGGTCAGTGTGCTTCAGTGGCGTTGACCAGCCTATAATCACCTGTCAGGACTGAGGAGCATGCTCTTGCTGGAAACATACTCTTATTGGTTTTCTCATTTTATTATCCAACCAACAGGTTGAGGTGTGGGGGCTTACAATATGACTTCTTGTCACCTTGCATATGGTAGGTCCTAATGGTAATTGTGGTGCTGGCAATGGTATAAAAGGTCTTCTTAGGTTGTCTCCTATCTTGTACAATAGATTAAAAAAGGACAAATATTTGAAACAAAATTTAAGCAAATTGTTTTTTATCTAAGATGGCCAAAGGTATGGAGAGAATTCCAATTTGGGCAAGGTTGGAATCTAAGGTATGCTTTAGATGAAAACAAAGAGTTAAAATCATTAAAAGTTGTAGCCAATGGAAGCCTAACTTGATTTCCCAAATGTTAGGTCATCTGAGTGCCTAAAAGGCAAAATTATAAAATTATAAAAAAAGTAAATGAGGCGGGTTGACCTTAGGACAAATGAACCACACCAAGTTTTTTAGCCTGTGCTGGTTTCAAACCTGGTTTATTAAAAACTCACCCAGAGTGGAGCAGGAACCACCCTGCTATGCTACCACTTCTTTTAAAATTATAAACATAATAAATTTTTTGAGGGGAGTATACCCCAGTGGTAGAATATGGACCCTCTACCACTGCCTCTTTGAGTTCAATCCTGGTCAATGAACTTTGGGTAGATGACAATTATGACTGTGTTGGTGTTGCGCACCAATGCCCCAAACCAAAATAAAAAATAGAAAAGGTGGTCCATGGAGTTCCTGGCCTATCATATGCCACACATGGAGGTTTTCCAGATTTTATCCTCTTTTCCCATTCATTTGATTTCCCCTTAATTGGTGTGGTATTGTCCTCAGATTGTCCCACCTTGAATAAAATTTAAATAAAAAGTTTTTTGAGATTTGCTTTAATGGATTTTTAGATTGTAACCAAAAAAGTTTTGTTTCTTATAATCTTGATTTTATAGAATTATTGCATAAATTATTGGCTCATTACATAGATGACCTTTTTAATAGTGATCATAAATATCACATTAAAAAGTTTGTTATACTTTCTACTCTGTCTTCATGTTATAATTAAACAACACCTTAAAGATTGAAAACAATAAGATGACAAAGGTGAAATAATACCATTAGCATATAATGGTCTTAAGGCTCTCCACTCTATACATGTTTATGGTAGAATATAGAATTGTGCTTTATGTGACTCTAACCATATGGTCATATAAAAGTAAATATTTTGGGCCATATCACAAAACATTTAAAACTAGTTCTTATAATTAGTATTATAAATATTTCCATATAACGCATCTTTAGGCATTCATTTTAATTTTTATTAGCAATAAGTAGTTTTGAATTAACTTATTTTATCAATAGTTAGGTCAGGATAATTAGATGCCATTAGATTTATTATTAATTTGTTAAATTTTATAATGGGGTTTAAAAAATTCTTTACAAATTTAGAAACCAGTGTTCTATACCTTAGCATAACAAGTGTTGTAATCATGAGATTATTAATAGGTTCAAATACAATAAAGCCTATAGTATCTCTTAATAATTTTTATCTTCTATTTTTTATAGATATAAAAGCTTCAATTACTAATTAAATAACAATGTGCAGTATTACCATGCAATAAAGACAAATAACTCTGTTGATTATAGTAAGCTTAATGAAATGTAAAGACACTATGCTAATTAAGATTTAGATATCTGATCTTCTTCCTTGGCGTCATGTTTTTAATTTTTGAAATGATCAAGCATACTGGAGCAACTGAGGCGGTGTATATACAGTCAAACACACATATAAATATCAAATGAGTGGTTGGAGGTTAATTACCTTAGGTTTAGATCAGTATCTTATAAGAAAATGGATGGATTGTGGAGTTGATAGCAGCTTGCTGTCAAAAGAATAGTCATAATAGAGCTTGTGGATTTTTAGACTTGCGCTCTCTTGGAAGAAAGCTGAGGGTATGTGATTGATTGATTGCTACTTGAGGTGCCAAGCAGGGTAACTTGAACTGGAACTTAACCTTCTCTAGAGGTTTAGAGGTTCCAAGAAACTCAAGTGGCTGGATAAATACTTCGGTCCTTGAAATTGGACTTTAAACTAAAAGATATATAAGATGTAAAAAGTGCTTTATTTAAAAAAGTCAGTACTTATTTATAGTACTGTGATAAGTAAAAGGGAATCATAATTCATTAAGTATGACAAAGAGTGATTCATTGATCATTCTGATTCCCAAGCAATTTCTATATCATTGCATCCCACCTGGATGGTCAGCTGATCTTCTTGATCTCCTGGTGATAGAATTATAGCATAGATTAATTAGATTTATTGTAAGTAGGAGCTCTTCCAGTATTCCAGGTGTAGAGGTTATTATTGTTGGCCTCCAGAATGAATAGCTGAGTAGATAATAGGAGCTTTAGGCCACAGATGGTGGACTTGGATGAATGTGGCCTCATGTTTAGATAAATAATTGTGAACATAATTAAAATGATTTTAGATTAAATTTAAAATAATTCAATTATTTACCAAAATCTAAAATGTGACCTGATGATTTAGGATCAAACTTTAATTCAGGACTTATTGAAATAAATGAATAGTTTGAAGGCTATGTTTCCCATGATCATATCTGCTTATCATATCTTTTGGACAAGGCTTGCACCTTGCAACGGGAGAATCTTGACAGACTGTATACAAATTCTTTATTTTAAAATCTCACTATAGTTTAAGTTAAGTAGCTGTATAGTTTTTATCACCTGAGTTGCTGAAAGATAAAAAACTATTTACCTATGAAGAAGAAAGCTTTAAAAAATTCTTGATTTCTCACAATAACTAAATTCACATAAAAACACCAATAGTGCTACTATCTGATAGTATGGGAGCAAAATAGATCTTATAAAAGCTTACAAATCTATATAAAAAATTTTAAATAGCTTTCTAAGACCTTAAGTTAAACGAGTTTTAAATTTTAAGGCTCAATATAAATATTTTTAGCATAACTCAACATGTTCTAATCATACTCAGATAATTTATAATTTTATTCGAGGTGGGCCGACCTGGGGACGATACCGCACCGATCAGGGAAGTGAAGAAAATGGGAAAGGAGGATAAAACCCGGAAAACCTCCGTGCGCGGCGTATGATAGGCCAGGAACTCCATGGACCGCCTTTGCTATTCGCTATCTCGGTTCGGGGCATTGGCGCGCAAAACCAACACAGTCAAAATCGTCCCCTACCCAAAGTCCATTACCGGGATCGAACTCGGGAGGCAGTGGTAGAGGGTCTACACTCTACCACTAGGGTATCCTCCCTTCTAATCATACTCAGATAAATAAACAATAAGTAAAAACTTAGGTTACATAAAAACTTAGATTTTAGTATGATACACAAGGAATAAACATAAATGATATGATCTACTTAATGCAAATTTTAAAATCTAGGTTGCCTATTTATTAAGTTTTATTAAATTAAAATAATAAAAATTAAATTTGTAGTCAAACATATGACAGAAAAATAAGCTGGATGATTAGATCAAACATTAATTATATATAATTAGATCTGACGGGGGTGGAAGGCGAGTCGGTAAGGGCGTACGGCTACCAACCTGAAGGTTGCGGGTTCGATTCCCGCCCTCGCACATCGATCGGGTTGCCAGCCAAAGGAAGCTATTGGCGGTTAGTAGGTCTAATAACACGAAAACCTTACCCATGACGTAACCAGAAAAATTTGATTCCCGATCCGGAGGTGGAAAAACTTTCTTCTACGGAGTTGACCCTGTTCAGGTTTCATGTCGTTTCTTTTTTACTTTCGGTAATGCCTGTCCCCTGGTCGGCTTGCCTCGGTTAAATAAAAATATAATTAGATCTGACCATATTTGCCTAAAATTAATTAGATCATTAGATTTAACTGAAATAATGTGAAAGTTTTATTCTATTCAGTACAATATCTTATTTTTTGGCACTTATAATATAAATTGATTATAGATTAAATATCATTTGTGTTAATTTAATTTTTATTTGTTTATTTTACTCTAGATTAGATACATAGTCAGTTTATGATTAGTGTTTTAAAAATTTGTCTCTAGACTATTTAGGAATATCAATAGTTGTTTTTAGGTAGTTTATGGGTATTATAGTTGCAATCACTATTTTGTGCTTATAATATTATAGTAATGTTTAATTGTATGAAATCATGTTTTGTAGCTTATCAGATCCCCCTTGATATACAATATACAAAAGTTTAGTCCTGATTTAAGGGCAACTTTCTTTTCAAACAGTTTTAAGTTAATAAATTAAATTTACTAAGGTGCTCTAGGTTATATATATTTTTAGTACTAGATGGTTATATTTTTTTAGTATTAGATGGCTCTAGGTTATATATTTTTTTAGTACTAGATGGTCCCAACCCAAGGGCTCTAGGTTATATATTATCTTACTAAATATATTTAAAGAAAAGCTTTTAATTTTCCTTGTATTGATTTGTAAAGCTTCATTAACTCTTAATTTGAATAATTTATGGAACTGAAAAAAAACTCCCTCAGTAAACTATTAAGCTTACTTTACCATTATTATACACAAACTATTACAGAGCCTTTTGTGTAATTATCAATTTTTATTGAGGTATCTTTATTCTAGCAGCTCTTATGTAAAGCAAGTATTAACTATTTTATTTCAATAAACTAATGAATTCAATTAATTATCAGTATAAGCGTAGTAGTTGGTGGAGCTTAAGCATCACATGCACACTATTTTTTTTAGTACTAGATGGTCCATCACATGCACACTATTGAATCTCATAAAGAGATAAATAAATCCTTTAAATTGATAGGTATATTTTACTTTCTGAAGTTTTTTACCTAGTTCCTTCAATAGCTTTACAAACACTAGTAAATATAGCGTCATAGGTCTTCTTAATGGGATTATCTTTGCTAGGGAAATTATGTACTATGTCAATAACATACTTGACAAGTTGTGGCATTGTGTGTACTTCTTATTTATAAGTTAGAGTTATCTAAAAATCTGATGGGATATGCTTCCATTTCATATTTTGTTCCCTTTGAGCACCAAGATCTTCATCAATCTTTAATTGAGATATGTCCATTTTTTAAGAGTACAACTTTAGGATAAATGAGGAGGCTTATAACTGAAAGATCTTTTGATTCTTGTTAACTAAGCTTTATTAAATATATCCATTGTTTGGTAGTTTCTTTTTACAGAGGTCTGACTTGTATGGGCTTGATTTGTATCCAAACTAATTTTATTATCAACTCTCCAAACAATGCACCCTTCAAGATCTTGCCAAAAGGGAACTAACTTAGGAAGAACCTTTCATGTGTTTAATTGGCAACAGTTCCTGCTTTGATAGAAGCAATGGAGATACATCCTCACAGAAAAAATACTAAATAGGGTCTTTACCATAGAATAAAAAGCTTGTAGTTCTTCACTCAGGTCAATGGTTGTATAAGTGTACCAAATTTCCTGGATGATACCCATGCAAAAAAGGCCCCTAGCATTGGACTATATAAAGTCTCTCTTCTGTTAATAGTTCTTTAAAACTTTGTTGCAAGATCTTATACCTTAAAGATCTCATCTGACAATCATTTCATAGCTAAATTGGCAAGATCAGGAGTAGAGAATTGCAGTATAGATAGACGCTGGAGGGTATCATGAGATTCTAATTATAAAAGGGCCTTCAATGAGGACATTCTGGTAATTTTGATACCTTAAATGATAAACTATCAATGCTCCAGGAAGATATTCAATTTCAACATGACAGATTGGTATGTACTATTTTTATAAAGTATAGAATTAAACGTATCTTTTGCTTAACTCCATTAATTAATTAATAGAATGATGGTATATGTAGTAAAATGTTGATAAGTTCCCATCAAAGAACTGAGTTGGTTTCCACTGTCATGTTTACATGACCTTACTGAGGGCTTCAACAGCAAGGACAAAGCTGGGCGGCAGGAGTTCCAAAAAGCTAAGCTTTAGGACCTTTCTGACCTAAAACACACCTTGACCAACACTGGTTACAGGCCAGGTATGCCCAAGTTGGTTCAGGTGAGGTGCTTAACGCCCAGCCCCTTGTTTCAGCTCTTGCATTAAAACGGAAGAGTTATATGTTAAATGACAATAATGCAATTTGATTAATTGGTAATTGGGGATTCAAAACCCATTCTCTTTACAAAATTTCCAATTTGCCACAGCCTCAGCTTCAATCAATTACTTGAGTTTAGACTAAAATAAAGTAATGCACCCTGACAGATGGAAGTATGCGCTTAATGGTGCACCTCAGCTTAGCACCACTTTCTCTGACAGACAATTTCCCCAATGTTATTTAATAATGATTCTTTGATACTAAACTTTCTCGTTAGTTGTCTTTCCTATAATAAACACCCCGTTTCTTTACAATTTTAATCTATGTTGACTTTGGCATACCTATGCACAGACCTCTTTGAGGAGTTTTTATATCACGTTAGCCAATTCTTTAGTTTTAAAATTACTATGGCATCAGGTACACCGCTGGGCTGCACAGGTTCCCTTCAAACCAGGCTACCCGTGCACTTTAGCCCTGTTCAAAGCTTGATTATGAACTGCCCTTTGGGGCACAGCCAAGTTTTGCTGTTTGTTTTACCCTACTTATGTGTATCATGCTAACCACTCTCGCCCTATGTCACTATAGCTTAAGCTCCCTCTGCTAAGCTATCCTTATGTTCACACTGATGACAAGTTCCCTTGCGTTGGTTCTGTACTAAGTGCACCACCACACTGGGAAATGGAGAGTTATAGATACTCTCCTGACATTAGACAATCAACCCCTTAACTTTACGTGCATGAACTTTTGGCATGTAGGACTTTCACAAAGTGAAAATGGTGTGCATCAGCTGTTGGCCATGGCCGCAGTGGGGCTCACCACTGTTTTCACTTTTTGCCAATGGTTGTAGCTTCTTGGCATTATTTTTGCTACCTCAAACTGGAAAGTATCCATTCTTCTTGCCTATACCTGGTGGATACAGACACTTCACAATGCAAGGGTTGTAAATCCCTGACTTTCCACTGAAATTAATAAAATTTACACTTTTAAACTGGTTTTTCTTTGGCACCACATTTGGACAATGCAGGTGGGATCATCAATTAAGGGCCTGTTGGTGATGGCCTTGGATAACGTTGTACACCCCATCGCCAAAATGGGCATACAATCATTTGTGGCCTAAAATGTTTTATAATGACGTTTCCATATATACAACTGAGTCATATATCTTCTCTTATGGCTTAGATATGGACCCCATTTCAGTATACAAATAAACCCAGAGAACCCACACTTGACCACTACCATTATCCACAGAATACAGGAGGTGAAAAAGGAGTTACTTTCTAAATATAATAATGTTTATGCCATTGCTAAAGATATGGTGGGATATGTGGCCTCAGTAGTAAGAGTGGCCTATTACCCCTCTCCGTTATTTGGTGCAAACACCAATCCTGGGGGCATGCTTATGCCTGATGAAGATTTTTTGGTGAAGTATTAGCGTTGTCTGATTTGTTAAAGACCATTATGGTTTTATTTATTGACTGCTACCCTTTCATCCCCTTTAGGCAAGATGAGTACAGCAATTAAAGTGGATACCGAAGTCTCAGAGTTTTTTAGACTAAGAACTAGCCAACTATCTTGAGCTGAGTTACTTGCCAGGTGATATTGTTAGAGGAGGGGCTTCCCACGGTATTACCACGCTAAAAATTATTGAGTTAGTGAATTATCAAGTTGGCAAATATCATTTGGCTGTCCGCTTCCAAGCTATCAAAAACCTCTTTTAACCCATTATTTTAGTATAAAGTGGTGGAGTTAGTTTGACGTCAGAACCAACTTGAAAGACAATACCTTGTTACAACTTTGAAGAATGGTCACAAGTTAGTTGTCCCTTTGGCTGAAGCCAACTTTCAGGGGATTTGCACCACTGACCCAATATTCATACCCTCAGTCTTGTATCCATTGCTGAAGCCCTCTTTGGAGGTTCCCTGAACTTCCTGTTTGGAGGGGTTTAAATCTTCGTTTTATGCGGATTCATCCAATGTACTACCAGCTCATTCAGAGTTTGATTGCGGTTTTAAGATCACCGTTGATCTGGTGGTATATTTTCTCCCATTTTTTCCTTTAACTGTACAGGAGGAAGCGGCCTTTGATATGTGGGTTAAGAAGCAGTTATCCAAAAGCGCAATTTTAGCAAATCTACCCTGTATGTTCCCCACTTCTCTTTGTAGAGAAGGCTAATGTTACATTATGCCCATGCATAGATTATGGGAATCTTAACAACGTCACATTACCAGACTTGCATCCCATACCACTGGACTTAGAGATTTTACGCTATGTGGATAAGGCGAGAGTTTCTCCTAGTTGGATTGTTTAAAAGCTCTCAATTAGATATGTATTAAGAAGGGCTAGGAGTGCTCACTGCATTCTTTAATAGAAAAGGAATTTTCCAGTTTCAGGTTATGCCCTTTGGCTTAAAAATGCCCTTACTAAAACATAACGCTGTATTGATGCGGCTTTGAGGGACCTTCTGGGGGTATGCGTGGTAGCTTACATGGATATTATTTTGGTATTTTCCCCTGACAATGAGTCCCATGAAGTACACCTTCATCAGGTGGTGGAGCATTTGAGTGCAGTTGATTTTACATTAAAAATAATTAAGTGCGAATTTTTTAAGTTCCAGGTCACCTTCCTGGGCAACGTTGTGTTTTAACAAGGGCACGTGATAACTCCAAACTAGGAGAAGGCGATTTGTGAGTGGCCCACTCCAACTTTGGCTGAGACATTGAGGAGTTTTGTGGAGGTGTACGTTTCCCAAGAAGTTAACACCAAACCTTTCTGAAGTTGTGGCACCTTTGTATAAGGTAGAGTAGGGCAAAAGATCTCCAGTAGTCTTCAACTCTGCAGGATGCCCATCAAGCGTTAAAGTGTACTTTGCTGTCCACATCTATTCTTCGCCATGTCAACCCAATAAATAGTTCATTGTTGCTTCTGATGCCTCCAACTTCATATAGCGGCTGCCTTATTACAAGTAGGCGAATATTGAATAGAGCATCTGGTGGTATATTTTTCCAGGAAGATGTCTCTACCAGAGGTAAACAGCGCCGTATATAATAAAGAGTTATTAGCTGTGGTTGAGGCGCTGACTTATTGGCGCCATCTATTGTATGGTTCATCTCAACCCTTACATATACATACAGATCACCATGCCTTACTGTACTACCCCACACCTCATGACTTGACCCATGACAAACCCGCTGGCATGAGACCCTAGCCCAATTTGTGTTTTCATATGAGTTTACTAAGGGCAAGGAGAATGGTTTTGTGGATGCTTTAAGCCGCAACCCTGCACTAACTCCAGATCCTAAAGAGGTAGATGTGCATAATACCAACTTGATGATTCTGGCGGGTAAGATTCTGTCTCAACTTCCCTCTCTATAAGTCAATGGGCCAGCGCTCTCTCCTCTGGAAAATGTGGAGGAATATGGTATGTTTAGAAAGTTGGTCCTTTTCAGCCTTTGTCAGCTGAATATGCTATGGTCCTTGCTAAGAGCGCATTAAATCAGGAGGATACACCAGGGGCTATCACGTGAAGGATGAGATGGTGTGGTTTCAGAGGCGCCTATGGGGTTCCTGACGGAACACTTCACTAGTAATTCATCTGGGACCATCATGAAGGAATAACCGTTGGTCATTCTGGGAAGGTGAAGACTCTAGAGCTAATTTGCCGTATTTACAATAGGACGGGGTTAGCCTTGCAGGTAAAAAAGGTAGTATAAAAAGTGCCTGATCTGCAATCAAATATCAAATTGACTAACACTAGCGTGGTTGTTGGTACCAGTTCAGAAGGTTGAATGGCCTTTGACTTCCTTATCAGTGGATTTCATTGTGGAAATGGCTGTATCTGAAGGCTACGATATTATCATGGTAGATGTGGTCCAGTTTACAAAGTTCGCCTCTTTATACCCTGCAGAACAACAATAACTGCAGCTGATATGGTTAGGCTCTTCGTCACTCATGTGTTTGCGCTCCATGGGGTTACCCAAGAAATAATTAGTGATTGTGGACCTCAGTTTACCTCCATTTTTTGGGAAGAGTTGTTTAAAGTCTGCGAATCCACCCGACATTCAACTGCCTATCACTCCAATCAGATGGGAAGATTGAACGAGTGAACCAGTGCCTCAAGCAGTTCTTGTGGTGTTACACCACTGCGGATCACTCAGATTGGATTTTTCATCTCCTCATGGAAAAATTTAGTTATAAAATCGCCCAACATGCATCAATCAGTTGTTCCCCCTTCTTTGCCAACTATGGCTTCAATCCCGCCTTCAACATGGAGCCCACTTGTGGATCCAAGGTGGAAGCTGTGGTGGACTTTGCCAAAACAAATAAGAAAGTACACCAGGGAGTGAGAATAAATTTAGATGTGGCCATGTAGGCTTACAAGGAGAACGCTGATGGTTAGAGATGAGTTGGACCAGCGTACAAGGAAGGATATCTCGTGATGCTGGGTGCTAAAAACATTTCAATCAAGAAACAATGCAAAAAACTAGGACTAAAGAGGATTGGGCATCACCGCGTCATCAGAAAGGTGGGCCATGTCTAATACCAGTTGAACCTCTACTTCCCTCATTTAGAATCTTTTCAGTCTTTTATGAAAGCAAGCTCACGCTGTTTGAGGGCCCCCACCAGAGACTCCTGAGGCTTATCTCAGGGATGGGGCGCCATAGTGGGAATTGGTGGAGATTGTAGCCTCAGGTTGGGTAAGAAGACTCAAGTATCTTGTATCCTGGAAAGGATTTTATGCTGCGGAGAACAGTTGGGTTCCAGCGTGAGACTATGTCCATGCCCAAGTCTTAATTAAAACATTTCACAAGCGTTTTCCTGAGTCAGCAGGTTTCAAGTCCAAGTAAGCCGTCGCTGCCATGAAGTTGGCCCCTGCTCACAAAAACTTTACCTTAGCGAATGCCCAAAAGGGGGTAAGCCCAATAAAAGGGAGAAGGTGTTGTTATGTTTACAAGAACTTATTGAGGGACCAACAGCAAGAACAAGGCTGGGCTTCATGAGGCCCAAAAGGTTTGTTTCAGGACCTTACTGACCTGAAGCACACCTTGGACCTACGCTGGGTGCAGGACAGGTATGCCCAGGTTGGTCCAGGTGGGGTGCTTAACTCCCATCCCCTTGTTTTGGCTCTTGCATTAAATGGACAAGTTATATCATAAATGACAATGGCTTTATTTGATTACTCAGTGAACAAGGTTCAAACCTGTTCTGTTTATAAAAATCCAACTTGGGTAGGTTTTTTTTTAATCAATTACTCGAGTTTGGACTATTTCAAAGTATAGCACCCTGTCAGATTGAAATGTGCGCTTATTTGGTGCACCTTGGCTTAGCACAACTTTCTCTGACAGATGGTTTCTGGATTTTGTTTAATAAAGATTTTTTGATACCAACCTTTCTCATTGGTTGTCTTTCCTATAATAAATACCCCGTTTGTTTGCAGTTTTATCTTATGTTGATTTGGGCGTACCTATGCATGAACCTCTTTGAGGTGTTCTCATGTCACGTTAGCCATTCTTTAGTTTAAAGTTACTAAAGCATCAGGCACACCGCTGTGCTGCCCAGGTTCCCTAAAGACCAGGGCACCCGTGCACTATAGCCCTGTTCAAAGCTTGATTATGAATGGCACTTTGGGCCACTGCCAAGTTTTGCTTTTTGTCCAATCCCTACTTATGTGTACAGTGCTAACCACCCTCGCCCTATGTCGCTATAGCTCAAGCTCCCTCTTCTGGGCTATCCTTATGGTTACACTGACGTCAAGTTTCTTTCATTGGTCCTGTGCTTTGTGCACCAACACGCCAGGAACTGGAGAGTTATAGATACTCTCCTTACATCCACCTGAGATTAAAATTTTTTAAAATTATTTAATAGACGGTTTTTGAGCTAACATGATGGGTAAAGACTTGATTGAACAAGAAGGAGACGGTAGCTTTAGCTGTTGAGGTGCCTACTGACGTGGCTTCATCCCATTTTGGGTTGTAATCTATTGCAAGGGTGATATAGTGTGATCATATAGTACAGTTGGTAGTGACCAACTATGCCAATACTGATAATAGAAAAAGTTGATGTTTGCCCCACAACTTTATGTTTTTAGTTATTAGATTGGTCATGTTTTGCACAGATGAGGCATGTTTGCTAACATCATGGATTTTCAGTCATAGCTTCTATATAACATTAATCCTTAAGCCACTAAAAGTCTTCTGTAAAGCGCTATGCCCTGCAGTAGTGGCAATTCTGTTTCTAGAGCTCTTGGCTGAGGGCGCATGTAGGGTATATAAGCCATTCCAACACGTTTGTATAGTAATATTTCTTGATCTGGGTCTAATCAGTCATTTATCTCAGTCACTCTTGAACCTTGACTACCTCTTAATACCAATTCTCAGGTCATCCAATCAGCTTGTAAATAAAGTCTTCTTCAGAAAGCTTACAGTGTTAGTAAAGTTAAATGAGACAACCAATTGTTGTAATGTATAGTTTAAGCACAATGGATACTAAAAACTATAATCTTTGGATTTTAGGGCCCATCGAGAAAGCTGTTTTGGGATCCTTCATCTGTTGCAACTATCTTAAAGAGGCATGATTTATAACAATAATGAGATGCTTAACATATAGAAAAGGGTATATGCTTGTTGGATAGTAGCATGGATAAACCTTTGAATTCTGTAAATCTGTAATTCATTCTGCCTTGGTCAAAATGTTTCTGATGTGGGTGATAGGGTGATCAACTTTGTTGGAATTGAGTTGTTCCAAACATAGCTAGGACCGTGACATAACTGGAATTTTTAAAAGTATGAAGAACTTATTAAAGTTGGGATGTACTGATATTAGAGCCATCATAAGAGCGTTCCTCACAGAATCAAAGGCTTGTTGTGATTTTTCCCATTAAAATTGTATTTCTTGAAAAGTAATAAAACAAATGGCTTGACAATCTTGGAAAAGTGAGAAATCAATTGTCAATAATAACTGGCCATTCTAATAAAGACTTGTATACCATATACACTGTTTGGCCAAGACATCTTCCGTAAGGCAACAATAGCCATCAGTCAAAGGATGGATCCCTTCATGAGTAAACTTGCGGCCCAAAAACTTCATCTTTTTCAATAAAATTTCAATTGTATGGTTAAAATTTCAAAAAAAGGGTGCTTTTATTAATTCAAAAACTTTTTAGATGATCTATGTTTTCATTAAAGTTATGAGAAATCAAAGTAACGTCATCTAGATAGACTAGTACACAGGAAATTTTATAATCACCTAGCATGCCGTCCATTGCTTTATAAAAGGTTGCAGGGGCGTTATTTAACCTTTGGGCATATAAGTTTGCTTAAAGAATTCTTCAGTGGAGATTAGCGCACGCTTTCCTTATCCTCAGAAACGAGTTTAAATTAGTTGTAACTTCTGGCAAGGTCCATGGATGATAAAAATTGGGATCCTGGCAAGAGCTGGAGGGAGACATTGATTTTTCATAATTGGGTAGTTTTCTTTCCTATTTATTGCTTTAATCCATCTTTAATCCATCACAACCCATTAGCCTCCAACATTTTGCAGACTAATAGTGGCGAGGCCCACTGTCTTTGTGAGGGTTACAACAGCCTAGTTTTTAGTTTTTGCTTCATTTTCACAGTTATTTAAGCCTTTTCTATTCTAGATTTATATATGGAATGGCTTGAGCTGATCAAGCAACACTAGTATTTACTGTGAGTTGCACCCTCTTCATCATCCTGAAATTGTTAAAAACCTTCGTAAAAAATAATGTTATATTCAAAATTTATGGAATCTGACAGTTTTTGTTGTTTAGTAATATAAATATCTTTGAACTTAGATCAACTGCACTATGATCAGAGATTCATCTAGTCTCAGGTCAGTTAAGGTTCCAAAACCAGTGATGGATCCAAATTGATTAATAGGTAGGGTATGAACATAGGCTTTAGTACAATTTCAACTCACAGTTTGAGGATGATCAGTATAATGCATA
The DNA here is from genome assembly GCA_022478985.1 of Massospora cicadina. Lineage (NCBI taxonomy): Eukaryota > Fungi > Entomophthoromycota > Entomophthoromycetes > Entomophthorales > Entomophthoraceae > Massospora > Massospora cicadina. The sequence continues at coordinate 135,551 of JAKSZP010010553.1, forward strand.
CATAACGGTGATAAGTCCTTACAACTCTTTGTCTAGTATCCCCAAACAAGTCATTGGTTCTTGTAATGATAGGCTGGTTTCCCCAGAAACTTTTCAGTAGATGAGTCGAGGGCATAGTAACTTGGATAACAGATTCCACTAGAATTTGAAACTTAGGAGGGATGAAGACTTTTAAGAATTATAGATGGGTATTCTTTCTTTAGAATTAACCTTAGGTGAGGGGCAACTTAGTTTTAGAACCTAAAATATCAGTATCTAAGTAGTCCATTAGACTGTCATGGTTGAATGACATCATAATGGGGACTGACCCTAAGGATAAGGCTTGGCGACAGGAGGCCCAGAAGGTGAAGCTTCAGGCCCTCCCTGACCTCAGGCACACACTAGACCAACGCTGGGTACAAGCTAAATATGCCAGGTTGGTATTAGTGATGTGCCAAACGCCCAGCCCTGTTTGTTGGCTTAGGCGTTAAAATGAACGGTATATTTGATTAACCATGATGGCACTATTCTGTTGATTGAGGAACGGGAGTTCAAAACCCATTCCATTTACAAAATAATGCATTCAGGTCAGATCTAACTTCAATCAATTACTTGAGTGAAGTCAGTTTTGGCGTATACTACCAATTTGGATGGTAGTGTTTGCCTATTGGTGGGTTGGTGCTTGGGCCCACTTCAGCAAACCTCATATTTCCCTGACGTAGTTTAATTCTGTTTCCCATGACCAACACTCCTTGTTGGTCAACTTTCCTAATAAACCTTCTCTTTTTTCCCATTTTTTCTTATGTTATCTCTAGTGAACCTGTGCGTGGACCTCTTTGAGGAGGTCTTGCACTACGTTCACCACTTTATTTTTTAAATTCTATTAAAATTTCAACTCATGCACCATTGGGTCGCCCAGGTTCCCTCCAACCTGAAACGTTTACCCCTTTTCCCTTTGTGCAAGGCGTAGTTTTTGATGGTTTGTTTGCTATCATGATCGCACTTTTCTTTATAAGTGATTATTGCTTCAGCACCCTCCGCTGGGCTTTAGTCACTTTTAAACTAACGGCTAGTTCCCTGGAGTTGTCTTTGTGCACCAAGCACTACCACGCTGGGAACAGGAGAGTTATAGACACACTTTTTACATAGATTTTGGATGCTCCAATAGACAATTATGAGACTTTTGCTTTTCTTTTTACTTTAGCAGGTTCTGAATGATAAGTGGTATGCAATAGCCTAGAATGGAAAGATACAAATCCATTTGACTATCTTTGGTACTGAGTTAACCAAGAATTGTGTGCCTCTGAGGTTATAGATATTATTGTCCAGTATGATAACTAGAGAAAAACCACTAAGGCTCTAAATTGGAGTGATAATAATGTGTAAGCTCTAAGGCATCTCATGTAGAAAGGTCTGGTAGTTCCATAATTTAATGTTTGGGTGCAATGTGAGAATTCTTCATTCACTTTATAAAGTGAGAGGAGATAAAACTGACTGGGGAACCAATTACAACAATAGCCAAGACTTTTACCTTATTTACTACTACTTTTACATAAATGATAGAGCCAAAGTGGAAAATTAAATAGATAAAATTTAGTATAACAGGTACATTAGAAGAAACAGGGTGCTTTTTCTAGAGAAGTAAGATAAGAGGAACCTATGACTTTATCTCTAACTAAAGCGTCAGTGATGTCAATTCCACCAGGAGCAGAAACTCTGAAGTACTAAAATTTGAGATTTATAGAGTTTTTTGGCACATACCATCAGCATAGGGATTCACGTACCCTAGGCTGACGCCTCTTTATCTTCATCGTCAGGTTTCTTCTTCCAACACTGAATCTCCTGGTGATAAAGGATTGTAAATAGGTACAGGGGTCACGTCTGGTTCTAGGCTTTAAGTTGTAACCAACAGCACGGATATGGGGTAAGAACCCATATATGATGAGGTTTGGAGCGTCTCTTATTTTGGAAAGTTCCATTATGGTTTCTTTAATGTTAAGGATTGATTTAAAAAAGCTTCTTTACTCCTTTGAACTTTTGCATGAAAGGTCAATCAAAAGAGAAAGCAAATACCATTACAGCTGTTGAATTGTCTAATGTAACCCAATCATGGGCTCTTGAGCATAGGCTTTCTTAATAAAAAAGGGTAGTAAAATCTGAATAAGATTATCCCTTCTTATGTGTGCGCATAAAGGCCTGATTCTGATTAAGCAGAGTCAGATTGTTGCCAAATTCCTTAATGAGAAAAGCCTTCAATTGATACCACGAGATGCATTTTTTAAAATAAGGCACCCTTAATTTCTCAGGTGCTGCTTTATAGCTAGTTTTATATATATGTTGAACATTCTGTCTAATGGTGTTCAGTGTAAGCCTTGAGGAGCAACACCTGCAGCTTATTTAAGAGAAATTTCCAAAACTCACCAAGAAGAGGAGGAAGCCAGCGGCTGTCCCTCTTTTCACTATGGGCTATTTAGCCCATTTGGTAGATTTGAGTTGGATTATGGCGTACCCCTTATAAGTCGCGCCTCTCTCCCTTCTGCCAATTATCCATAAGTTGGTTCAAAAGTTTTGAGGTGTGTTTTGGGAAGTAGTAGTGGCCAGGGGCCATCATCAGCAGAGGGGTGGAAGCGATTTCCCCCACAAGAGGATGCTCCAACATCTTGAGTTCCTCTGATAAATATAATACAATATCCAGCAATTTAAATCAATCATTTTTGTTTCAAGCTTGGAAACCCACAAACAATGTTCTTTATCACCAGTAAATATGAACTTGTCTGAAACAGGTACATGTGCAATGAACTCTTTTCTTACTCAATAAGACCACCAATATGTGGCCTGGCCATAGGTGCAACCTGCTGTTCACCAGAGGGGTTGTCATCATACCAAGAACATTTCTGGCAGGAAAAAGTTTTTTGCAATAGAATTTTAAAGCTAATTAAGCCAGGAAGTTCAGATTTGGAATCAGTATCAGTACAATTTAGGTTGCCAATCTACCATAGTTGAATTGCATATGAAATAATGGCAGCAAATGCAATTGTTTCTCGTCCCTATTTTTGTAAAGCTTATAAGGTAGCATACCCTAACAGGTTCCGCTGACAATCCATTTTTCCCATTCACCTTTTAATATAAATAAGTTACATAAAAAAGTAAATTTTACTTGTAATTTAAGAAGTCTGCTGGACATATATTTATTATTATTTCTAAATTTTTAAAATCTCTGGATAGTGTTCATAGTTGCCCTATGTCTATTGCATTCTAAATTATAGACAGCTGCACCAGAGGTATTCTGGCTGGTGTTCTGGAAGGTAACTCTTCCTGAGTGCCAGAGCAGTCCTATTGTTATCAGCACGCTCCATGACATAATGGAGCGACCCAAATTCTCACCCTTCTCCACCCTCCTCTATGAGTGGGGTGCTAAGATGGTTTTTTTATGAATGGAAGGTCCAACCTTTGGTTAAGGTGTTGGTTGCTAAAGGGATGGCTCATTTTTTAAATCATAGTTTTTATGCTGTGGTAGAAAATATCTCTTGACTAAACCAACATTGGGTTTTACTTACATATAAATGTAAAAACGCTCAGGTGTGCAATCTCCCCTTTATTTATCCATTGTTAATGGGTCAAACGTTTGGGGGTGTTTTTTGTCCTTGTTGCCTATGATTTACACCATTCCGTTGCTTTAAGTTCTGATGTTAGTATTCTCACTCTCAATTCAGATGCTCTGGAGATCAGAAGTATGTAAATCCGTTGGTGCCATTGTTGTCAGCTAAATGACAAGTGGAAGTTGAGGTTGTCCAGGAGTCTGGAGACAAAGTTTCATCCTTCAAGGTTGGGCCAGAGGAATGGCTGGTGATTAACTCTTCCCCCCAGTTATGTCCCATGAAGTTGCTAATAAACAAAATCACGCCTACTTTTAGTATTTGTTAAATTTTCAGTTAGGATCCCATGTAGTATCCATTGAGGCTCTCTTGTATACTGGAGCATCTGGGAACTTTTGAGCTTGTAGTTCATCCAGGATTTGGATCTAGATCCTGACGATGAGTCCTAAGTATTGAGTGCATCATCAGACTTGATGACTTGTTATATGGTGATATTCCCTATACCATTCTTGGTGCATCTGTTTGGCTCTGTGTCCAGATTAACGTGGTGCCAGATTTGTTATTTCCCATTGTCAGGATTCCTGCCCAAACCAAAGATTTTCATGAGTCAGATGCTGGGAATAAACCCAATCTGTTAAAATAGCTAATTCCATAATTGGTGAAAATCCCTGATAAATTTCAAAACTCTCAATACCAGGGACAATCCCCAAAAAATTTCAAAACCTCTCAATCTTGGGACATTCCCAACTAATGCAGTCAAATATTCTTCGCCCAAAACCCTTAGTATCAGGGCTCAAACCTGATCTATGTGGCGATCAAATCCCAGATGACAGAAATGAATAACCTGCCGCAGAATTTCCAATTCGTGAATAAGTTTAGATCTTAGCTTCAAACGCTTGGAGATTTACCAAAAAAACTCCCTGATCTCCTATATAATCCTTTTCTAAGCAAATAAACTTTACTATATTTTCGCCATTAAATTAAATTGGCCTACCTCTATTTATTTAAGGCTGAACTATTTTTTAGCAATTAACCACTTCAGGAACTTTAACCTGAGTGAAGACTTTCTGGCCAAGGAAAGAAAAAATTATAATTCAGCACCTTGGAACTTTGGGTTTCCTGGCCTTAAAAATAAAAGGACAAGTGGTCTAAACACCTTGGTCCTGACAAAACTGGTGCTCCCTGACAGGTAAAAGCTTCTTTGATCGAAGGGTTTTGGTGTCCACTTAGCTCCAAACTTGATTAGGATGGATGTATATCATGATCCCTTGTATCACAATAGCTTGTGAGCCAGAGGCTATTGTAATAGTTCACTCCTTAATTCCCAATGCAGGCAGCCTTGGCGTCATCCTAAGTTTGGCAATGCATTATATGAGGTACCATAATGCCTTGAGCTACACAACTAAAATCTTTAGTTAGGTTTTTGAGCAGTTGGGTGTCAGTGGTTTCCTCAATAGCACTTTCATAACAAAATAGGAGGGACGATGCTTCCTTTGCCTGGTACATACATCTCTTTGAACGACGGTCTGACTGTGCCATTGGGGGGGTTAATGGCCAAATGAAGTGAACTGACACTGGGGGACATTTTCACTGAAAGAGAAACTGGTATTGCTGGAAGATTCGTAAGGGTGGAGGCAGTAATTAGAAGCTTTCCGAATTGCTTAGGTAAGGCGGAGTAAGCCCTAATTGCCTTAGTCATCCAATAGCCTGCCATCCCATATTCAGCTTAAGAATCAAGTCTGAAGCCATTTCTATTTTTGGATAAGTCATGAAGATATAATGTTGACCGGTGATCCAGTATCAATTATTGCCAAGTCTTTACCCTTAAGTATGATTATCTCTACTGAATCCACTGAAGAGCTAAACTGAGGATTAATGGCTAGTAGACTTTTTGTTGGGGACTTATAGCAAAGAAAGCAGAGGATTTTGCTGAGGCCAAGCTTGGGGCTGGTCAATGCATCTGAAGGTTTTACCACCAGCGCTTGGTTTTCCATAGAGGAACTGGCTTTCAAAATGTTCTTGGGTAGCTGCCAAATATAAAATTAGGAAAGCTGAAGATCTTTATTTTCTTGAGAAGGAAGGGGTACGTTGACTTCTGCAGGCGCCACTAACACAAAGCATCCTGTGGTGCTGGGCATAGAACTAGAACTAGTACAAGGGTCCTGAGGCACTTGATTGTACAGCATAGGAGCCTCCTTCCCTATACTGACTGATATTTTGCTAAACTACGTTGGAAGATGAAATAATAGTTTACAATATGATTGGTCCTTTTTCAAAAAGTGCAGAATAATTTGGGGGTAGACAACACAAAGGGAGCAACTGCTGCACTTGACTTTAAGGCTTATTATTATCAAAAAGAGTGGTCCCAGTGGGTTAATGTAGGTCATCCAGAATCTCCCAAAATGGCTTCTTTGATATGGAGGAGAGATGTCAGTTAGACTTTAACGCTTTAAGATAATGTAAAATTCTAGGAATGTTCTAAAACGCCAAAAACGAAGCAGTGATAGCATTATCTAAATTAAGACGTTTTACTGTGACCAACGTCTGATCCTCAAGGTAAAAACGGTGAGTGAACTCAGTGATATTTCTCTCCAAATAAGGCTTATACCCATAAAATTTTGCTTTTGGTTGGATAAAGTTAAACTCCCACATCATTTGGACCTCAATAAGCATCTCATAATTATTGTTTTTTAATGCAATGGCCTGGAGGTCATGATATCAAATTTGGAACAAACTGGTTGGGTCCCTACAAAGTAATCTAAGATGAGGTAATGAACGTTCAATTGTAGAGGTCACTCAAGGCACCGTGGTAAATTGTGTACAAAGTTAAATTTCTCTGGCTGTTTTCTCCCCTTCTCCAAGATGTAGGGGGCGTAGTCAGGATTTCTGCCCAAATCAAAGATTCACATGAGCCAGATGATGGGGATTGAACCCAATTTATTAACATAGCTGAAACCTTAATTGGAAAAAACCTTGACGAATTTTAAGCCCTCTTGATCTTGGGAAAATCACCAACTAAAGCGGTCAAATATTACTCGCCCAAAACCCCCTAATATCAGTTTTAAACCTGATATATGCGTTAATCAAATCCCAGCTGACAGAAATGAACAATCTTCCACAGAATAGCTAATTGGTGATAAGTTTAGCTCTTAGCTTTGAATACTTGGAGATTTAGTGAGAAAAACTCTTTGATCTCCCATATAATCCATTTTAAGCAAATAATCTTTACTATCTTTTCACCAATTAAGTTAAATTGGCCTACCTCTATATATATCTGGGACAAACTAATAGTCAGGATTCACCACTTCAGGAACACTAACCTGAGTGAAGACTTTCTAGCTAAGGAAATCAAAAACTTATATCCCAGCACTCAGGAACTTTGGGTTCCCTGCCTTATATATAAAAGTACAATTCGTCTAACCCTTAATCCTGACACCAGTTATCCTTGGGGTTGGGTAATTTTGGCATCAACAATGTAGTATTAACCTGGAGACCAACCTTTCCTCCTTTGTAAATCTCCACTAATATGGCGAGTTCCTACTTATTAAACCTTTTCCCCTTCTAGAGCGGTAGGTCAATTATTTCAATTCCCTCATTTTCTAAGTTGCCGCCAGACTTCCCTTCTAGTTTGTTTCAGTACAAGGGCATGTTTGATATGTAGAAGGCCAACCGTCTTTACTCCCGCTATGAGTTTGGCTGGCCTTTTGCATGCTAGTAGATTTAATCAAGGTCAACTATCCTCTGTATCCTTATATAGAACAAGAGTATAAGTTACTGGAGGTGTGGTTAAACTTTATTCTCATGAAAAGGATTATGCTAAAAACCTCTTCCATTACTTCCCATCATTTTTTGCTCAGAAGGCCTACGGTGAATTGCACCCATGCGTAGACTATGGCCATGTGAATAACATTACAGTGAAAACCCTTATCCAAACCCTTTTGAGCAAACCATCGGCACTTAATCACTAAATACCAGGTTTTTTCCAAGCTCAACATGGTGAACGCATTCCATCAAATCTGAGAAGCGGAAGGGCAGGATTGGCTGTTTTCCATTCATACCAAGAGGGGTAAATTTCAATTTCGTGCAGTTCCCTTCAGTCTCAAGAATATGCCACTACCTTCCAGTTTTTTATCAATGACATGCTGGGCGATCTTCACTTCACATGTGCGGTGGCATACATCAACAATATCCTTATTCACTTTCCCACCCCTAAAAATTATTTGAGGGACTTGGAGGTGGTACTGGCAGCACTGAAGAGGGCTGATTTGTATGTAAAGTCCTTAAAGTGCAAGTTCTTTAGGGAAGAGGTTACCGTCTTGGGTAACCTTGTATTGAAGGATGGTTAAGCAATCCCACCCAGAAAACCCAAGGCAATTCTTTCCTGGCCATGCCCACCATGCAGAAACAGCTGCAATAATTTTTAGAGAACCATTTATTCTCTTTGAAAATCTTTCCAGCGCTCTTTCAGCTGGTGGCGCTTCTTCATCCCCTGATGTGGAATAATTTCTATCTAAATGGATGGCAGAGTGCCAGCTCACATTTGAGGCAATAAAGGGAGTTTTTGTGGCATCAATGGTCCTCAAGAATGCTAATGCCTTCTGGCCTTTTATCATGGCATGTGATGCCTCAGAAGCTGCAATGGGAGCGGTGCTGCTTCAGGATCATGATGGGGTGAACATACCATCACCTACTTTTCGCATAAGGTTTCTGCTTTGGAACAACCTGGGCCATATACAACAAGGCTCTTGCTGCAGTGTCATGGTCGCTCATTCACTAAAAGTACTTTTCAAAATGCGAAACATGAATTAGTTGTCTACACAGATCACCAAGCCCCATTCTATTTCTGAAAACTAAGAAGTTGGTGCACTGGAAGTCTTGAACATTAGACAACTTATGCAGCTTTAATTTTAGGAATACAAGTTTAGAAAATGGGGCGCTATATTCTCATCAATCTGCTGACTTGTAACTCTTCCCTAAGTCTGATGATAGAGGAAATTAAAGAGTTGACAACCGCGATACCTTCTGCTCAGATTCTTGCCATTGCACCTCCTGCAATTTCTGTGCTGACTTGGTGATGGATGGTCCGTTGGTATCTTGGGTACTGGAGGGTCAGAACTCCTTCTTGAAGGGACTGAAGTTTTTTGACCAGTTAGGTGCACTCAATCACAAGCATACTCATTCTTCAGTAGTTGAATGTTGGTTTTTTCTGTGGCCAGATTTAGGTGCCTCCTCAACTCCAGGATGAAGTAAGCTTCACTCAACATGATCCCCTCGGCGGTGGGGCACCCAAGGCAAAAAAATTGCCTTGATCTAATAAAATGAACATTCAACTGGCCAGGAATCTCTAAGAATTTGTTGGTGTGGATTGCCAATTGTGTGACATGTGTGTGCTAAGTCTGATTATCAGGTAGTAATAGTCCTGCATTCCCAGTAGCAGGCACAGGGTCCATAAACCTCATTATCTGTTGACTTCATTGTTGAGATCCCCCATTTCAATAAACTTAGCATGATTATGTTGGTCGTGGAACATTTTATAAAATTTCTCCTCTTCATTCCTTTTATGTCCACCTTTTACTTTCAAAAAAACAGCCCATTTTTTTCGCCATGTTTTCTTGATGTTTGGTTTACCCCAGGAGGTGATTAGTGACCAGGGCCTCAATTTGCATCTCGTTTTTGGTTTGCCATCATGGCTATCCTAAGCTCTATCTGTGCCATTCCACGGCGTACCATCCTCATCTGATGGCCAAATGGAGAAATTCACCATAACCTTGAATAATAACTCCACAGTTACGCCTCTGCTGCGCAGGATTCTTAGGCCAATGATCCTCCTATGGCACAGTTTTCATACAACAACGCCACCCATTTGTCAATGGGGCTCTCCCCTAAAAGGCTACTTTTTGGCATAATCCCTCATTCCTTATTGATCCTTGCCTTCTCCCTGAAGTATCTGCTGCTGAGGATCATTTGCAGCAGATCTGGAGTACTCAATCTCTGCTTTAGGAGCACTAACTAAGGCAAGGAGTTATTAAAAAGCGGTTTGCGGATTGCAAGCGCTTTCCCATCCATGTGATTAAGGAGTTGTTGGTTATGCTCGTTATGTGACATCTGCATATGACAGTTCCCTTGTGGAAGTTTTTGAGAAAGTATTACCAGTCCTCTTGTGGTTGTAGAGGATTTGGGAAATGGGGCTTTCCAGTTGGCCCTCCCCACTCATTGGAAGCAGCACCCAGTCGCCCATGCTTCCAAGTAATCATCTTTTGTGGGGAAAGAGACCACCATCCAAGAAATTTTTGTGATTGAGGGCTCATAAGAAGAGGAGGTGGATGCCAATCTTAATCACAGAAATCATGTCACTTGGTGCACTACTTGGTTTCCTGTAAGGAATTTTCATCCTAAGAGAAAATCCGGGTCAGTGTCCCAATTGTTCAAACTCCCATTAGTTGGTAGATGCCTTCCATATTGCACATCCAGACGCTTTTCACCCTCTCTGAAGGTTGCCTTTATTTTGGAAATCAATATACCTAAAGCGCGCAAGAATTTTGTGCTTGCTCATGTTCCAAGAGGTGATACTTCCTTGGTTCAAAAAAGGAAGGGTAATGTAATTTTTGGAGAACAAATCCTGCAGCTTAATTGGGAGGAATTCTCTTTCTGCACCAAGAAGGGGATGAATCCAGCGTTCATCCCTCTTGTCATCATGATTGATTTAGCTGGTAGTAGATGAGAGATAGGTGACAGCATACCCCTTTTAAGTCGCGCCTCTCTTTCCTGCCAACTACCCATGAGCTGGTCCTGAAAATTGGAATATTTGTTGGGAAGTGGCGGTGGCCAGAGCAATTGTTAGCATAGGGTGTAGAAATCTTCCCTTGCAAGAGGTTGCATCTGCTGGTAGGATTTCGCTGATAAATATAGGTTAATATCTGGTGAAAATAAATCAATTGAGTTACTTTTGTGCTAAGAAAAACCCAACGGCTTTTCTCCTCCATTTACAGCAATATATGAGCCCATTCCTGACAGTATGGGCACATTAAACTTATTCCCTACTCAATGGGACCACCCATATGTGGCCTGGCCATGGGCGCAACCTACTGTTTGCTGGAGGGGTTGTCGTTGTGCTAAGTGCAAATGTGGTAGGAAAAGTTTCTTGTAATGGGATTTTAATGCTAATTCTCTGGCAGGTCAGATCTAGATTGGTAGTGGTATCAATTTATTGTGTCAATTTGCCATAGTCAGATTGTGCAATTGTTCCTGATGGAAAATGTAGTTGTTCTCATTCCCTATTTTGGTATCTTATAGGCACCGGAACCCAACAAGTTCTTCTATTGCTCCACTTTTTCTCCTTTGCTTTTTATCAAATAAAAAAAATCTTAAAAATCTAAAATACTGTACTGACTAGAAAAATTCTCAGTGTGGTATTTTTGTCCCAAGATCAACCCACCTCAAATACTTTTTTCTTTATTTAAAAATAAAAATCTAGAATTTATTTGTGATGTTAATAAGTTTACTAGACAATTAGTGGCTATTATTTCCAATTTGGTAAATCTATGGCTAGTAATTGCAGTTGCCCTATTCCAACTGCAACCATCAATATGGATGCTGTATTAGAGGTATTCTGTCTGGTGTTTTGGGTTTTAACCCATCCTGAGGACCATCACAGTCTTATTATTATCAGAATGCTCCATGATAGTCAGTCACATAGCTCCTTCACATATTAAATAGGAAAGTTTGTATATTATCCATACCAGAGATGCACTTTTTTTGAAGGAGGGCTTAGATCTATGGGAGTGTAAAGGTCATGTACAGCTGGATTATGAGATCGCTTGGACTCATAAGGCTCAATTATATAACTATGTCAGTCTGAAGTTGAGTTTAATAAAATCATTGGCAAAAAAATTGAGATATTCTTAAAGAGTTTTCCCATTTATTTATGCGTATTAGAAGCCTTAGTGCTTATAGCCAGATAGATGCTTAGATTTTTGGTAACCTGCTTACTAATTTTCTACAGTATTTCTCATTGTGATTGTCTATATTCTGGAGTCTGGAAGTGATTTGGTCAATCCTTTAATCTAAGGTAGTTTCATAGGTTTGTTGTCTGGTTGTCATGTTAAAAAACATCTGCTACTATTAACAATTTTGTCACTGAGTGATTATCAAGTCAATCCGAGTCATACTTGAGTAGTTTATCTCAATATCATCCAGCTTCTGTGGGTTATCCCTTATGATGACATTTCAACTTCTAAATTTGAAACTGATGATCTTCATCTGTAATTGTCCAATTTGCAAAGAATTACAAGGAGGTCCTTGAGGCCCTCTGGGCCTTTGGGACCTAAGGGTCCTTCTTGAATATGCACTCCATGGTTTGAAGAAAATTGGTTCTCTCATTTAGCTGTCAAATCCAGTCAACCTCTCCTCTATTGGGGACAAAGAGTTCTCTGATTATATTCACTTAAGCTTGTTATCCAACATTGACCTTTTATAATAAATAGTATATGGATGCTGAAGCATTAAATCCCTACTGGGTGACTTAATTACATATATATTCAACAACAACATTGTCAAATTTGTAATTTCTGGTTTTTGAAACTTATTTGATACTCTCCTGCTATCCTACATGTCATCTCAATTATCCTAACCAAAATTTGGAAGCGGTCTCATATAATTTACTGAGTTGGAAATGGAGCTTTTGGGTGAGACTAAATTGGCTTTGTATCTCCACATGATACAACCCCAAGAGTTGCATATGATGGTGGAGAGCAAGATGAACAAGCATTTGGAGGTAAGAGTTGGTTTGGAAACTCCTACTTCAGTGATGTAAAAGTTACAGTTGTAAAAAAGTTTTTGAGGTTTTAAGCAACCCCAAGTTGAGCAAGTTTTGGCTGTTTCATACTCTAGGGTTAATGTTTCATAAAGAAAAGCTTTCAAAGTCTCAAACACTTTAATTGTTTAATCTAATAGGTCATGTTGTCAGGTTTTGTAAAGGTAAGGTCATTGATGCTTTAAATTGTAGTTTACTTGTACTAGGGACAGATATTACTTGATTGTTGTATTGGACCTATTTGATCACACTCATATTATCATCCATTTTGGAAGATTAATAATTGCTGAAATTACTCATTATTGGATAGGTATGTACTTAGCTGGTAGTCTCAGAAAGGTACCTGGCTAAAGCATCATTTTTGGATTTCTGGAGTTTGTTGCTTCTTTCCTTTAAAGGCTATATAAGTATAAATTTTTTAGCATTGGCGGGCTTTCTAGTAGTTTATTTTTCATTAGGGCAGATGCGCAAATTTGGAAATGATATACTATATAAGATATGATATGGAGAGTACTTAATTACTTAGAGTTGGGGTATATATGGATTTTGCTGAGACATGCTACAATTTTAGATTTTTTTATCCTTTGAGCGGCAAAAATTTTCTTTAATCTTTGATTGAGCTTTGTTATAGTCTTGGAATTAAATGAATCCTTTAAGATATATTAGGGTGTTTAGAACCTGAAAGATCATCAGGTTCTTTTTTAATTAAGGTTTTATCATTAAATAATTGGTTAGTAATTTCTGTTTACTGAGTTTGACTTATTGGCAACTTGACTTGTACCTTAACTAAGTTGAATATCATTACCCAGTATTATGTGTTATCCCAAGGTCCAAGTTTAGGCTTTTTTGGGTTGGTCTACTTAAAATGGGCTGAGTTGTGAAGAGGCGCTCCAAGTTAAATTAGGTTTCTGACGCCTATGAACATCTAATGAGCATTCTTCTAATAGGTGTCTAACTGATACCTAGGCTATTGATTAAAGTGCCATAACATCATCATAGCCTTTTGAAACCAGTGTGGAAGATATGAGGATTAAGAAGCTGAATTATCTCAGTTGGGGCCTGTATTCTGGCATTACAAGTGTTCATGGGAGATCAATATAACCTCAGATGCATCAAAACTTATATGACAAGACTAGTTTCAAAAACTATATTACTGGGGTCACTTATAGTATTCAGGATTCAGTGCTTTAACTATAGTCATGGTAAATGAAATTATTAGAGTGGGTATAAAGGTATATGAACCATTCAAAACTAATACTCTAGGGCTTATTTAATTATATTAAAACATTCTAGATCACCCAGGATTTAGGATCAGCTTTAATCAAACCTGGAAAAAACCATACCTTAAAAATAAAAAACTCAAACCCTTTGACTCCAGAACCTCCTGAAATTTTGAGGATGAGATTCTACATAGAATGTCATATTTACCAGTACCTGGAAAAATACATGTAAAAATGTTAAACTACTCAATAAAATAATATCCTCTGGGGTATTAGAACTCCACAAAAAGCTCTTTTTGGCACTTGGGTCAGACAAAAGAGCAGTGAACTTATTGGGTTGATCTTTTAGGAGGAACTAGGAAGCTACCTGGGAGTTTATTGTTTTAAATATGTTAATTTTAACCTACAGGTCCCCTGTTAGTAACAAAAGGTGCACCAGCTAGCAGTCCTTTGATAACATGATCTTTTTTCCACATGACAGAGGCCAAAAGAGGTAATTATGAAGTCAGAGGATGAGATGTTGATCCACGGAATAACACCAACATCTTACTTTGCATCCTTACATGGAACTACAACCTAAAAGAGTAAACTTTGATTTTGTGACGTTGTATTAATATGTGGAGCCCAAATCTCCCATATGCACTAGAGATCACACCTACAAGAAATAAATTTTAATAAAACCTTAATTTTGATAGGTATTTGTTAACCAAAGCCTAGTTTGGATTTCAGAGATTCTTGTCTAAAAGGGTTGAGGTGTGTAAAGGTTTATCAAGCTCAATATGGCCTCTGGCACTTAGAGAGACCTGATTAGCATGCTTTTAGGTGGCTCTTTGGCTGAGATCTAGCCACAGATTAAGATGCAATAATATCAACATAGCCTCTTGACATTAATGTGGATGTCAAGGGAGAGTCTGTAACTCTCCAATCCCAGTGAGGTGGTTCACGGTGCACAGGCCACATAACCAGGGAGCTAATCGTCAGTATTAAAGTAAGAGTAGCCCTGCAGATGGTGCTGGAGCTAAAGTAACAAAGAACAAGGGTGTGCAACGCAGTATTTACTAATATTTAGCAAACAAACAACAAAACTTGGGCTGGCCCCAAAGGGGTGACCCTATCTAAGCTGTGTTCAGTGCTAGAGTGCTTGGGTGCCTCAGTCTGGAGGGAACCAGGGTGGCCCAGAGGTGCCCCTGATGCAGTTGTAAATTTAGTACATATAAATTGGCTAACATTGCGAGAGACCTCCTTGAAGAGGTCTGCGCACAGGTTTGCCCAAGTTAACATAAGAATATTATAAACCAACAAAAGGTTTTATTTAAGGGGTAAGACAACCAATGAAAAAGTTTGGTTTAAAGAATCATATTTAAACAATTTTAGGGAAATCAATTAACTGATAGAAGTGGTGCTAAGCCAGGCGCACCAATAAGTGCACGCTTCCATTGGGCAGGGTACTATAGCTAGAAATGGTTTGAACTTGAGTTATCAATTAAAGGCAAGGCTGACCCATGTTGGAAATTTCAAAAATTGAATGGGTTTTGAAACACCGTTTTTCTAACAACCAAAATGAACAGTTAATGATAATAAGTTAGCTCATCTGTTTTAACGCCAAAGCTGTAACATAGGGCTGGGCGTTGTGCACTTGACCTGTACCAACTTGGGCATATCTGACCTGCACCCATCGTTAGTCCAAGGTGTTCTTTAGGTCAGGAAAGTCCTGCAACTTGACCTTTTAGTCATCCTGACGCCCAGCCTTGTCTTTTCTGTTGATGCCCTCGATTAAGTCATGTAAACATTACATTATCCTCTCCTCTTTTTTGGGGTTTCCCCCTCCATGGGCATTTTCCAAGAAAAAAGTTTTTGTGGGAAGGGGCCAACTCCATGGCAGTGATGGCTTGCTTGTACTTTGATCTTGCGGCCTCCAGGAAATGCTCATAAAATTCTTCAATTATATCTTGGGCATGGGTGAAGTCACGCTCTGGGGCCCAACCGTTCTCCACTGCATCAAATCCCTTCCAGGATACAAGATACTCAAGCCTTCTTCTTATCTGATGGGAGGCAATAATCTCCTCCACTTCCCAATCTGGCGCCCAATACATGAGACAAGCCTCAGGAGACTTTGGTTGGGTGCCCTCAAACAACATAATTTTACTTTCATGAAAGTCTGAAAAGATTTGGAATGAGGGGGAGATCCAACTGGTATGAGGCGTGGTCCACCTTTCTGGTAATGCGGTAAGGCCCAATCCTCTTTGTTCCTAGTTTTTTGCATAGTTTTTGATTGTAATGTTTTTAGCATCCAGCATCACGAAATCCTTCCTTGTACGCTGGTCCAACTCATCTCTCAACACAATGTTTTTCTTTTAAGCCTGCATGGCTGAATCTAAATTTATGCTCTCCCCCTGATGTACTTTCTTGGTTATTTTGCAAAGTCCACCACCGCTTCCACAATAAATACACAAGTGGGCTCTATGTTGAAGGCGAGATTGAAGCCATAGTTGGCAAAGAAGGGGGAACAACTGATTGATGAATGTTGGCGTTGTTATAACTAAATTTTGACATGAGGAGATGTAAAATCCAATCTGAATGATCTGCGGCAGTGTAACACCGCAAGAACTGTTCTAGGCACTAGTTCACTCGTTCAGTCTTCCCATCTGATTGGAGGTGATAGACAGTTGAATCGCAGGGGCTATTTAAAGGGTCTTACACAACTCTTTCCAAAAAGACGGAGGTAAACTGGGATTCATGATCACTAATTATTTCTTGGGGGACCCCATGAAGAGCAAACACATGCATGACAAAGAGCCTAGCTATATTGGCCACAGTTACTGTGGTTCTTCAAGAAATAAAGTGGGAGAACTTCTTAAAATGGTCCACCACTACCGTGATGGCATCATAGCCATCAGACACAGGCAATTCAAACAATAAAATCCACCAATAAACAAGTTCAAGGCCCTTCATCCTTTTCAACTGGTACTAACAACCCCATCAGTGGCTGGCGATTCAGTTTCATTTAGTTGCAAACCAGGCACACTTTACAATGCTTGCCCACCTGCGCAGCTAACCCCTCCAATTATAAATGTGATGAATTAGCTCCCAAGTCTCCACCTTCCTAGGATGACCAACGGTGATTCCATCATGATGGTCCCAGATAATTTTCAGATGAAGTGGTCCAGCGGGAACCCATAAGTGCCCCTTAAACCACACCATCTCTTCCTCCACATGATAACTCCTGGTAATATCCTCTTTATTCAATGCGCTCTTAGCAAGGACCATAGTATATTCAGCTGAAAAAATCTAGGAAAGGACTACCTTTTTGAACATACCATTTTTCCACATTTTCCAGAGGAGCAAGCGCTGGCCCTTGGGCTGAGAGATAGAGAAGTTGAAACACAATCTTACTTGGCGGAATCATCAAATGGTTATTATGCACTTCTACCTCCTTAAGATCTGGACCTAGTGCTGAATTGCGGCTCAAAGCGTCCGCCAAACCATTCTCCATGCCCTTATAAACTCATAGGAAAACACAAATTGGGCTAGGGTCTCATGCCAGAGGATTGCCATGGGGTCAAGACATGAGGTGCCCATTAGTACAGTAAATCACAGTGATCTGTACATATGCAGAAAGGTTAAGATGATTCATGTAAGTGATGACATCAATAAGTCAGCGCATCAACCACTGCTAATAACTCTTTATCATATATGGCATAGTTTAACTCATGCAAAGACATCTTTCTGAAAAAACATCCCACTGGATGCTCTATTCCATCTTTGCCTACTTGTAATAGGGTTACCATTATGGCGAAGTTGGAGGAACCAGAAACCACAATGAACTCTTTATTGGGATTGACATGACAAAGTATGGACGTGGACAGCAGGGTGCACTTTACCGCTTGGAAGGCATTCTGTAAGGTTGAGGACCACTTTAGAACTTTTACCACACTTGCCTTATATAAGGGTGTTGACACTTCAGAAAGATTTAGTGTGAATTTCTTAAGGAACGTACATGTCCTCCAAAAACTCCTCAATTTCTTAACCAAAGTTGGAGTGGCCACTCAAAATTGCCTTCTCCTTGTCTGGAGCTAACCTGTGCCCTTGATCAAACATGACGTTGTCCAGGAGGGTGACCTGGGAATTAAAGACTCCACATTTATTTTTAACTTAAGTTAAGCTGCCCTCAAACGCTCCACCACCTGCTGAAGGTGTACTGCACGGGACTCATTATCAGGGGAGAACACCAGAATAATATACATGTAAGCTACAGCACATACCCTCAGTAGATCCCCCTAAGCCACATCAAAATGGCATTGAAAAATAGCGGAGGCATTTTTAAACCCAAAGGGTTAACCTGAAATTGGAAAATTCCTTTTCTGGTACAGAATGTGGTTAACCACTCATGGCCCTTAGTGATACGGATACGATTGAATGCATTTACTTGATCCAGCTTGGAGAAAATTCTTGCCTTCTCCACATAGCGTGCAATCTGTGAGTCCAGTGGGATGGGATGCAATTCTGGTACTGTGCCGTTGTTGAGTTTCCCATAATCTAAACATGGGTGTAAGGTACCATTGGCCTTCTCTACAAAGAGAAGTGGGGAACATGCAGGGGAGATTTGCTGAAAAATCGCGCTTTTAGCTAACTGCTCCTTAACCCACATATCAAAATCCGCTTCCTCCTGTACAGTCAATGGATAAAATGGGTAAGATATACACACCAGATCAATGTTGAGCTTGAACTCTCAATCAAGCTCTGAATGAGCTGGTAGTACATTGGATGAAACTGCATCAAATGAAGATTCCAACCCCTCCAAACAGGAAGGTAAGAGAATCTCCAAAGAGGGCTTTAGCAATGGGGTAAAACTGAGAGTGTGGATATTGGGCCAATGGGGCAGATTTCCATGATTTTTTGCTTCAGACAATGGAAGAATTAATATACGACCATTCTTTAAAGTTAAGTACAAGGTAGTGTCTTTCAAGTTGGTTCTGACATCAAACTTTTGCCACCACTCTACACCCAAAATAATGGGATACAAGGGGTTTTTGATAGCTTGGAAGCGGTCAGCCAAATAATATTTGCCAAATTGATAATTCACTAACCCAATAATTTTCAGCGTGGGAATACCTTGTTAATCCCATCCCCTAACCATGCTACCTGGCAAGTAACTCAACTCAAGGTAGTTGGCTAGGTCTTGGCCAATAAAATTTTCATAGGCTCCTATATCAACAAGATATATTTAAGTTGATTTTCACTAAAGGGGTGAAAGGGTAGCAGTCAACAAAAAATATCCAGAAAGGCCTTTACTCATAGCAGACAACACCAACACTTCATCATAAAAATCTTCTTCAAGCATAAGCATACCTCCAGGGTACGTTTCAGCATCATAGAATGGAAGAGATAGTTGGCCACTCTTACTACTGAGTCACATATCCCACCATAGCTTCAGCAATTTCATAAACATTTTCATATTGAAGAAGTAACTCATTTTCTACCTCCTGTGTTCTGTGGACCATGGTATTGGTCAAGTGTGGGTCCTCTGGGTTGATTTTTTACACTGAAATGGGTTCCATATCTGAGACATAAGGGAAGATATAGGGCTTGGTTTTATATAAGGATTCTATTATAAGGCGCGATTTGGGCTGTGAACAACACCATACCCATTTTGGCAACAAGGTGTAAAACTTTATTCAAAGCCATCACCACCAGGCCCTTCATTGATGATCCCACCTGCACCTCCCAAATGAGGTGGCAAGAAAAAAATATTTTAATTGTATTAAGTTTTATGAATTTTGGTGGAAAGTCAGGAAATCATAATTCTCAAATTATGAAGCATCCATATCCACCATGTATGAGAAAGAAAGGTGGGTACTTCCCAATCAGAGGTATGAAGATTAATGCCAAGATGCTCCAACCATTGGTAAAATAAGAAAATGGAGGTGATCCATACTGCGGCCTTAACCAATAGCTGGCACACCTGATTTGAACTTTGCAAAAGCCCCACACAGAAAATAATCATGCATGTAAAATAAAGTGGCTATTTGTCTAATGTCAAGAGAGTGTCTGTAACTCTCCAGTTCCCACCAAGGTGGTGGACGGTGCACAGCCACATAGCCAAGGAACTAATCATCAGTATTATGGTAAGAGTAGCCCTGCAGATGGTGCTGGAGCTAAAATAACAAAGAACAAGGGTGTGCAATGCAGTATTTACTAATATGTAGCAAACAAATGAAAAAACTTGGGTGCGCTCCAAGGGGGTGACCCTATCCAAGCTGTGTTCAGTGCTAGAGTGCTCGGGTGCTTCAGTCTGGAGAGAACCAGGGTGGCCCAGAGGTGCCCCTGATGCAATTGTAGGTTTAGTGCAGATAAATTGGCTAACGTTGTGAGAGACCTCCTTGAAGAGGTCTGCGCACAGGTTCACCCAAATTAACATAGGAAAAATGTAAATTAACAAAGGGTTTTTATTGAATGGGAAGACAATCAAAGAGAGAGGTTGGTCTCATAGAATTATAAATAAACAACTTTTGTGAAAATCAATTGATTGATGGAAGTGATGTTAAGCCCAAGTGCATCAATAAGTGCACGCTTCCATTGGGCATGGTATTATAGATAGAGAATTGTTTGAACTTGAGTTATCAATTAAAGGCAAGGCTGACCCATGTTGAAAATTTCAAATGTTGAATGGGTTTTAAAACCCCGTTATTTCTAACAACCAAACTGAACTGTTGGGGTTAATAAGGTAGCTCATCCATTTTAATGCTAAAGCTGTAACATGGAACTGGGTGTTTTGCACTTCACCTAGATCAACCTGGAATATCTGGCCTGCACCCAGTGTTGGTCAAAGGTGTGCTTTAGGTCAGGAAGGTCCTGAAACTTGACCTTTTGGGCCTCCTGACACCCAGCCTTATCTTTGCTGTTGGTGCCCTCAATTAAGTCATGTAAACATGACAGTGGATACATGAGGATTAAGAAGCTGAAGAATCTAATTTAGGACCTCCACGCTGAAGTCTAAGTTTTTAGGGAAGGTAAATGCATCTTTAGATAAATTAAAAAATTGTTGGACAAAATAAACACATACAAAAATTTGTCTCTTAAGGCCATATATGATTTTCCTAAGACATCAATTATTTGAGTTCAAATGAATGAGAATCTCATAGCGGATAGCAATTAAATGCATGCCCACTCTTAAACAAAGTACTGGGGTATATGCAATCAAGTAAAAAAAATTATGCACACCTCAGCTTAAAAATAACTAAATAATCATGGCTTGTAACGCACCGGCTCCTTCCAATGAGCCACAAATGAGTTGGGCAACAGAATCCATGTTACAGACCATAGGGCTGACAGGGCTCCTGATACTACTCTCCTTGTGCGCGCGCTACAAGACTGGACAAGCACCCCCTGGAAGACAGTTGCAAGTATACTTAACCCCAGCAACATGCCTTGACTCCAAGACAAGGTATAAAGGGAGGCAATAGCTCTCCCAAGCTCACTCTCCAAGTCCAATTCTTGTTGATTCAAGCCAAACATGGCTGCAGTTAGGCAATATTTTTAAAATAAACTCAAAGTATAAATATATGATTTTTAAGTTCTTTTTTATTTAATATTGGCCAGGTCAATAGGAAACAGAACTGAGAAGCCTCCAGCTCCCAGTTCCTTCCCTATATACACATGCTACAAGCTAATATAAAATATAACACAAGCTTATGGTGCTAATCTGACTGATGCTTGGTGTAAACCTTACAGCAGGATCGCGGAATCCTCACTCAATGGTTCTGTGCCAGTTCCAATCCTCAACAGTTCCGCACCAGTTCCATTTCAAATTCCAAATGAACCGCAAAACTTTCAAGCACCCATTCCATTCCATTCTTGATTTGAATCCAAATCGAATCTCGAAACTCCCCATTTTACTTGATTCTCATTTTTCCTTGACTTGGATGCCCATCTTGCTCCTTGGCCTCCTTCAAGCTCCTGCCCCTTAGGCGTCCCTGCCAGGACCAACTCCCCCTCCTCCTCCATACATCCAGACACAGCCTGCCCTGTCTTACCAAAGATCAGGGTAATGTGATGCTGAGGATAGACCTCAACTGTCACATGGCTGAAGATCTAATATGAAGATTGCAAAACTTAAACCTTCTAATCTGGAGCAAACAGAAAAATTAAAATATGGTTTTATATCAATTAGCATAAATTACCTGTATCTATAGAAATTTACCTAAAAATAAAAAATGATATTATATACCAAATATCATGAAGTGGTGTTCAACTAAAAAGTGCACAGCAGATATAGTAGATAGTTATGCAGTAACCAACCTATTTGAATCTTGATATACAATGAAAATAACTATATTGAGAACATGTATGATAGGCTTGTAAATTGTGTATACTTAAATCTGACTTTGGTTCTGTTTCTTGGTAGAAACATAATTATATTTAACATGATTTAAAATGAAGGGGAGGGTGCCCCAGTGAACTGGGTGTATTTGTGCACACTTGTAACCACAAGCTAAAGTGGGGTAAAGATGCCATAACAGGGTCAAAACCTGTTTGGATAGGATGAATGTAATTTTCTCCATCCCCTATTAACATTATTTAATTAATGATAGGATTTAAAAAAGTAAGATTTGTGTGATTGTAATGCAGAAAGGTTCCTGCTACTGCTCATCTTTTTTATAGGATTACCCAGTGGTAGAAACAGGCTCAATGAGCACTGCTTATAAGTATAATCTCAGTAGATGAACTTTGGGTAAGGGATGACTTATGACTGTATTGGTCTTGCATACTAATGCCCCAAACTGAGATAGCAAGTAGCAAGGCAGTCCATGGAGCCCCTGGTCTGGTAAAATGCTGCACATGGAGGTTTTACAGGATTTATCCCCCTTTTCTATTGATTTGATTTCCACGTTACTTTGTACAGTATCATCCCCAGGTCAGTCTACCTCAAATAAATAACAATTTAAAATGAAAAAAAAACAAAATTACAATATAAATAATGACGTTGTTTTCAAGCTGTAGGAACTTAGATGCATTGTCTAAAAGTATTAATGATTGTCTTAGTTGCATAGATTTTAGCTATCACCTTAAATGATTTAGAAAATCCTTATAATATAATCTTCAGTTTTGGATGTAGAAAGCAGACAAATCATAGGCAAAGAATAAGTTGGTGATAGTCCTTATAAAGATCAGTAATATGCTTTTTACTATGTTAAAATTGAGTTAATTAGACTACTCATTTAAGAAAACCCATAGATTCTAGAAAAAAGATAGCAAGATGAACAATTGAATATACCCAAAAACTTCTAAAAAAGTTATTATAAAAGTTATTTAATAAAATGTCTAAAGATAGTAATCATCATGAACTAACCATGGTGTGAATGCTAACTGGAGTTTAAAAACTTAGATTTTAACTCATACAAATTTATGAGTCAATTTTTTAACCAATTAGCCTTTATTATCTCATACCCTAAATTTGTACTGTTAACCTTGTTTTGTGCTTACTTTTTCTGAATTAAACTTCCAGTTGCAGGCATATTCAAACTTATTTGATTCATAGTTTAGCCTTATCAGGTAATCTGTAAGTCAGTTTAATAGTTTAGATAATACATTGCAAGTCATTTTGAGGTTTCAATATGGTATATGAGCTTTATCAGTTGTCCCAAACTAGAGTCTATGGATCTTTTTGACTGACATAATATAGTAGGTGACAACTATTATCTAGAAATGATTTAAAACAGTTCAATATAATGGTAATGATTAAACATCTGTTTAGTAGATCACTTTTTATAATTGCCTAAGTATATTAATCTATCAAAAAGATCTGAATGCTCAATCACAGTGTTAAAAATGACTAAATAATTTTATCAAAGTTGTCACACCAGTTCAATAGATGTTAGGTTGATAGCTCCTTCTATACCTGCTATAATAATCTAAAATTTGCTAAAAAACTTTGGTGCCAGCAAGATCAATTCTAAAAAATCAGCATATAGGTACAAAATCTATCATTTAATAAAGGGTATGAAATCTTTACAAGATACTCAAACTATTATATCTAATTACAGCCCACATATCTGTGTTTTCATGAACTAACATTATATGGTTAAGTTAAATAATAAAATTGCGTCTTCAGCTTAATACCAAGTAATCTTTATTATCATACACACTTGATCATGGTGATATAACTTTCTAGCTTTTCAGCTGCTGTACCAATACCAATATGGCTAGCTAAACTTTATCTATACTACCACAACTGACACTGCCTTTTCCTTGGACAGTGTTTAATGCATATAGCAGCCTATTGTGCAGCTATAAGGCTAGTGGATAGCTCACCCCCGAATTCTAATCTGAATTTACTAGACTGTTGAGAAAATTCCTTGTATGCTATTATTTTATAACTAAAACAATCGCTGCCTCAGAAAATTTGAAAAATGACTTGGTTGATTAAATTGATTATTTAAATTTGATTTTTTACTCTACCAGCAGCCTGCCTAAGAGAACAAGCTGTAATTGTGTTTTATCGATAACTTGCTAAAGTTTCTACATTTAATTTATCCTCCAAAAGCTTAAATATTACCCTGTCATAAACCGACAACCTTCCTTGCTGCTCTTGAATGTTTGATAGAGGGCTGTTTAACTGAGAAACCCCAGATCTAAACTCACTTGCCAAGTTAGTACAAACTTTTGCCGCTATTTATTGGCAAGTTGAACCAAAACTTTTTGTCGGCCGGGTTTAAAGAGTTTTCTGGTCCCCCAGCCTTAGATGAGGGATGGGTATTTGTGTTATACAGCTTTAAACCAAACACGGATACTACAATAGTAGGCATATTGGTAAAGCATAGCTAGATGTTTAAATATGAACCAACTTTTTAAAACTACCCTCCAAGTAGTCCGCGAGATAACTTTAATAGCTATTATTTTAAAATAGCTAAGCATTGCGTATAGTGCGCTATTAGCAATTATTTGAGAGTAAACAAACTTTATGTGAGGATTTAGATACTAAAAATGACATCATAATCCATACAAAAGAGAAACGTTATAAAAGATCAATTTTGATAAACTAAAGAACCTGAACCAATAACAATGTTCCATATCATTTCATACATAAAAGTCAGAAAAGAGGTTCAGCAGCCCATTTTCGTGCAGTATATCTATAGCTTCATTTAAATTTTATTTGACTTTAAGATTTAAAGTGACAGTACCTAAGATAGTAACCATCGAAATCATACAAAATATTATCCGACTTTGAAAACCCCGGGATTGTTGGAAGGGCGGGTATTTCAGAGTTCGTAGCTGAATCGTAAGATTTGAATAGGGTGACAGTAAATTGCGACGCACCAAAAGCCCCAATCACTTTTAAAATGAGGTCCGCCAATGCCTCTTGGCTACTGTCGCCAGAAAGAGGGATGTTTGCCTCAAAGGATGCATAGGAACAATGCTGCTCCGGGGTAACGTGGATATTAAAATATTGATCGTTTTTTAAGGCATTCATGGAAAAGCCACAAGGGGAGAACAAGTAAGCATCACCTTGAATGCCGGGGTAAAGATCATTAAGTCCAATCGAACAAGCTACTTCAGCGCCCCCTACATGTCCAGTCTCTTGATTTGGGCCAAGATAGAACACCTTGCACGTTTCTGGGCTTAATCCCGTCATTAGGAATTTCAATGGTAAAATCATTAATTTTAGTTTGGGCATCGCTTTGGGGTTCAGGAGTCGACGGGGTCGAATAAAGGTGCCAATGGTCACCATTAGTGCGACCAATAACGTAAGGCGCACCGTTATCTTTCAAAAAACATATTAAACCCAATTTTTCAAAGTAGGGTACCAAAATATTTGTCAAGAAATTCCACCTCTAGCTTCCAGTCCGAGTGAGGGTACAGCTGCTTTTCTGGGAACAAGAAGGCTTTTCGGGAGTAAAAAACTCTATAGGTTTGGTTGACGCCTAGGAACTTTTTGGCCAGCTCGAGGATCTTGGGAAGAGCCACTAGAAGGGTTGTGGTTCCACAGGTTTTTAAAACAAGCTTGTGAGGATAAACAAATAAAGAGGATTCGCTTAAAAGATACGCGTCTACGTGACAATTGCTAATTACACTTAGGATTTCGCAGTGAACTAAATTAAGCACTTCAACCCAATCCGTTCGAGTTATAGCACGTAACCCGATCTTTTTTGAACGAGGTTGCTCAGCTGATTCTATTTCTTGAGAGGAAAGGTCGATGGGAAGTGCACTGGGAGAAGATGCGAACCATATCTCTAATTTCTCAGGACCCTCGAAGCCTCCAGATTCACAAGACGGTAGAACAGAATTGGTTTCCTCTGAAATATTACCCATAAAATGTAGCGACCTTGAGGCACCCCAAATTAAAGATAAACCCTAAAGTCAATATCAATAAAAGTCGCCACTTGCATTCTAAAATCAAAACAGAACAAGAACTTTGAAAGAGAGTAAGCATATACTTAGTTGCTATCATAATTTGATTACGGCTTGTGTGAAAGGACTAGCGCCTTGAGAAAGAAAACTAAGCAAACAATATTGGATATGCCAAGTATGCCAATTTGAAGACAATATCCAAGCTTCTAATCTAAATTTGTTAATTGTTTAATTTAGGTTTTTAAAAAGCTAATGGGTTTTTATGAACCTAAACATATTTGACTGCAAGTAGGCCTCGACCGGGGCACGTTTTGGAGGTAGAATTACCCATCTTCAATAGGGTTGGTTGAATTAAATTTAAAGCAATTTTTCTTTGTAGAATGGACCCACACTATTGAACTTTTGTTTCGTCCGCAAATTTCCAAATATAACATCCTTTTACAATCTTTTTGATTTTTATCCCCTTTTTAACCGGCTTTGAAAAAGGAGAAGGTTCTCAATTCGACCTGTATGTATGTTTTTTTCTTTTTTATGACAATTTTCAGGAGTTCAACTGGCTTTTAATCAAAATGAATAGTTGGGCTTCAGATGTTTTACCTTACAATAATCCAAAAATGGAAAATGATATGTAACCATACATTATGCTAAATTACACTGTCTAGATCCCTTTAATGACTTGATATCTGATTGGGCTTTAATACTTCACAGTGATTAATCTAGCTTATTAATCATGAATATGGCATCTCCTTCGAGTGCGTTCTCAGGTAAGCACTCATGAAAATTAAAAATATATCGAGGAGTAGAAAAGTAATAATTTGATGGCAGGAAATCTTTAAATAAATCATTGTACGAGTATATAATGCATTGAAGTATTTCAAATATCACCAAGGTGTTCCAGAAATTATCTTTTGATAGTGAAAAAAGTTGTTTTCCCAAACCTGGGCAATAAATAAAGTTGCAATAGATTAAAGTGAAATAGATTTAGAGATGCAAAAAGTATACCTTTACACTTATAATAGCTTTTAGATTCCTTTGTGCATTCGAATATAAAGTTATTAATTGAAATATATATTTTTAGCACTAGGTGGTCCCAATAATTGAAATATATTTTGATACTAGTGTTACCACCACCATAGCCAGTATCTAATAGGATACTTTTGATGATCTTAACAACTTTGAGTTTATAAGATATAGATAATGAAGTAATATAATTAATTTAGTAAAAAGTTAAAATTTTAAGATTATCATTGGAGCTTCAAGCTACATGGTTAAGGATGTAGAAAAATTACTATATATGAAAATTTACTAAAGGCAGTATACTAGAAATACAGTTTTCACCTTGTAATACTTACCTCACTGATGGTTTGATGTATCTAGTTTAATTGATTTGAAAATCTACATCAACATGACACCACTTATAATTGTCATGTGAGACAACAATAGTATTGCAATGCAACACATTCAAAGTTTGGTCCTGCACTTTACTGCTTGTTATTGTGTATGCAGAGATTATGAAAATTGACAACTCATTAAGAATGGCAATTTGGTAAATGGTAGAGCTAAATCAGCTCTTGATCAACTTATAATCCACCATTACAATCTAAGAAAATCTCCACTTCTTTATATTACAATTTTATCTATAATGATGGATCTTGAGCATTAAATAAACTTTTTTCAACCTTTCATTTTTAAACATCACATTTTAATTCAAAAATGAATCCAGCTCTAGTTTAAAAAGAACACATCCAATAAATTTTAGCAGTCAACTGTTTCATTCAGAGCAGCCTAACTGCAATTAAAACGTGTGTATAAGCTACAAGAAGTCAATATTACTTAACAGAGCCAGGCTCCATAATATAAATAACCCACTGTAGCTTACTTTAACTAAAAATAAATTACATATGCATTGCTCTTTGCACCGCCAAATGAACCAAAATGATGATGAGCATATGTAAACCATTATTGCATTATAAATTATAAGCAATAAGCCTGATTTACTAATAATGCAGCTAATAACCCTATAATTGAGGTGGAAAGTAATCCATCTATGGCAAAATGGGTCACAAAACCTTTTGGACATTAAACAGAATATGAAGTATAATGGCACCAATATTGCCAAGTAAAAATCATAATTCAGGTTTCTTGGTTTGGCCTCAATGAGACCACTGAGGTACTGTCTGACTCAAGCTTGGGAATGCAGTGGAATCATTTCACTGACTAGTTTTTGGTGAGCATAATTGTGCTAAATAAGGCTTTGGCCCCCAAAAAACCAACTTCTAGCCAATAATACCCTGCAGCAGACTATGCTCCTACTTCAAAAAGCAAAATTTGCCAACTGAAATTATCCATTAATAGTTTAAAATCAAAACCCAATTAGGGATGATCCCTAAAGCCAATTAATCCCAAACTTTTACAAAAGATTTGTCAGGCCAAAATGTCAATAGAGTAGTTTTAGAGTTTAGCTCAGATTTTTATTTGGTTACCCAAAAAGAAACTGTCAAAAAACCAAAATGTCAAAGAACATTGTTAAACCTGGTGACATATCCACTAATGCACACAGCACTAAAAAACAAGATTAACTAATTGATGATAACGGTGTAAAAAGATATTTTATCCTATAGAGGCATCACTAACTGGTATATTAAACATTGGAAAGTGCTCCAATTCCCACATGCACAGCCATGATCTGTTTTGCAAAAGGCTTATATCCTGCAAGTGAAGACAAATGGTGAAATCAAAAGTTTCTGACAGTGCAGCAAAAAATGGTTGAGCACTCAGATCTGCAAAGAAATGGAAGTCTTTTTAAAGACTCAAATGCCCACACTGAGAATGCCTTATAGTTGATGAAGATCCTGATGACCATCAAACCATTAAAGAAGCAGTTTGGGAGGACCCAAAACTGGCTAATACCAAAACTTATTTAGATGCTGGTATTGACCTTCACAATGAAATGGAGTTTAACAAGGTGGTTTTCCCTGCCAAGAAAGCGCAAATGGTCAGAGAACAGGATTAATCCTACAGAACACTCCATTTTTATATAGCTATCCCTGAACGTATCAATTGCAATGGACTGGGTGCGCTGCAAAGTAGACGCAGTAGTTATTACCAAATGATATAACATCACATTCTCCCCATAGAAAGCCATACTATAGATTGCAGAAGGTTTCAAGATGGCTGAGGCCTTACACTCTTCATATAAAATTATCCCCTCTTTGCTGCATCCAATCTTATAAATTCAGGTTGGACCACTTTAAAAGCAGTTGAAAGGGGACCTTTTAAGCGTTGAGCCATAATTGCTATTAAATGATTTGCATACAGTTTCACCTTATGCCAATAAAAGAGTACTGGATCTGAAATGGGACCGGTATAAACTAAGTCCACAACTGAAAAATTTGGGAGCAACAAAGAACATTTATAAAGCCTGCATATTAAAGTGGTTTCTATTGAAAAGTGGACTATTTTGTGGGATCATGCCCCGCTGGCAAAATCAGAGGGTGTGATGCAGCAGGGTTTACATCAGCAACGGTTCAGGCTAAGATCAATTATGAAATTTTTTCATGTGAAGCTACTGAAATGAGTGGAGTAACAACCCTTGGAAATTGGTCACTGGAAAATGGAGATGGGCATCTGCATTGAGGCAATCTGGGACTGAAAACAAGAAAACCCAGAACCATCCTTGATGGCGCCATATGCTGCCAAAGGATTCACGCCAACTGAGGCATTCCAATGGAGTGATGAGGAGGTATCAATAGAAGTGGCCACCTTTTCAACAATAACTGATAAAGTGGCATTATTCTAAATGGATTATTCAATGCAAATCCATATTTATCGATATGCTGCAACATTTTACATGCGTCATGTGATCCAAAAGCTGACCTTAGCTGGTACCAATTTAGTTCATCCCCATTAAAGCCCAGGGTTGGCAGAACCTGAAAATTTGTGCAGCGATGGCCTTCATTATATGCAAATGCAGCATCCCCATTCACCAGATTCTAGAATTATTAAGCTTTTAAATCAGTTTATAATAATAGCGGATTAGAGAGGGAAAACGCCCTCAGATTCTTAACTCCCAACTTGAAGATTAAGTCATATAGTGCCACAACATCCCAGCAAGAAGAATTGTTGTGGAATGGCGCTGGGAGCCATATCAAATCTATCCACAATCATAAAAGTGGTGATTTATCAGAATGCCAAACGCAAATATCCTAACTCAAGGATGCAACCAAATTCATCTCCAACTTGTCAACAAGTTGTAAGGTTGGACCTTATTGTCACCATTTACTAGGAGCTTGATAAACTACTTAATATTGGTTACTTTGACCACCATTGGGTGCTGAAATGGGAATACATAAATATTTTAATTCCAATGGAAACTCAACTAGAAGCGCCAAATGAAAGTTGTAGTCAGGTTTAAAGAATCATAAATACAAATGGAGCTGACATGCTATTCAAATTAGACTGCTAAGTGAGTACCCTCACATAACCTCCCAATAGATAGAGAATGTGAATGGAGAATGAAGCAATCTGAAAGGGCTTGTAAGTCCTGGGGAGCACCCCTGCGCCTCAACTGTGAGGAACTTCCATTTTATACAAAAAAGAGGGTAAAGAAGGTAAACATCCCTCTCGTTTTCCAGGGCAATTTAGCCCATGAGGTGGATAGGAGGTGTGTCAGATTCTGGTGGTTGACTCGAAAAAAAAACCTTTGACAACCATCAGATTAGGCTGATTATCCTTTCAACGCTTGAGCTAACACCTATATTTTCAACTCAAAGCCTATTGCAATCATACAATCTGGGCTGAATATCTCAATGACAATTCAATCAAGTATTTTATCAGGCGCTTGGCCTGAATATGCTTGAATATTATGGCCAAATTCCTATATAACAAATCTTGGCAGTTGGTCCTGATTATTGGGAACACGATCAACTTAATTGTATATAAAATTATTTGGGTACAACCCAAAGTTTACGTCTGAAAATCCTATGGACTTCAGATGAACGAAAAACGTAATCAATTTCCTAATTTAGGGAGAAATTCATGTGTTGATCCACATAATCAGCACAATAGCACTTGTGTGGACTGCCTGAAAGGGGTTACCTAGTGATATTGAGGAGGAGACCTGCTGACATCCCAAAAAGGGGTGCATCATTTACTTCAATTGAGGCCAAAATTTCACAGAAGGTGTATTTCGTCAGCAGTATGATGAAACTGACATCCAGAAGATCTTAGGACAATTTTTCATGCTTTTATCGCAATTTTTGTACCTGAAATCCTCCTGATTTTGAGAGTATTTTGTCATTAATGAACCTAAGAAAAGGTTTCAGTCATAGGCCAAACTGAGGTGGTAAAATAGCTGTTAAAATTTTGTTCTGGAATGTGACCAGGAGATGCTCTAGAGGTATAAATACTGGCGCCTGGCCTAATGAACATAATTTAATAAATAGCTTATAATAAAGTTATATTTATTTTATTTTTTTCTTGGGTTTTTATCCAAATCCTAACCTTGGAGAAGTGTTGACAAACTGGAAGGACCAAATCCCCAGTTTGTATCAAATCCTGCCTCAGAAGAAGTTCCCATATATAAAGAAAAAACTTACGCCCAAAATTGGCCAGAAGAGTTGAGGCAAATTTAATAGGCCTAGTGAGTTTTTGAATGGTCTAAATACCGTAAACTACAGGCACTATTGAGGATCAACCATCAGAACTTCAGCCTGAATAGATGTGCAGGATAACAATTTTCAAGCAAGCAATCCTCAGATTTTGACAACTGATGCTCACTCAAAACTGGTTACATTCTCTATAATGGATTCCCATGACCAATTCCTGGCAGAATTGGCCAGATGAGAAAGTGGCAATGAGATTTAAACCAGCAATAAGAAAATTTTGGATTGTCTTAATACCAGCTGCCATGGCTCTGAAGCGGGTACCTCCTACTCCCTGGATCTTATCACAGTGGGGGAGCTCATGCAGATGCAACCAGCCCAATTGATCTTACATCTTCAAGTGTAAAAGCTATGCTAGAAACCCTATATCAGGGTTTAAGGATTGGTACTTCACAAATCAATACCTCTGTTGGGATTATCAACAGTTTAAATGAAGCCTCAACTTGGGGCTTCAAACTTGTTACTTATTTTGGGCAATATCAACATATATTTACTGTTATTAATCTACCAATTGATGCTTTATTAGGCCTAAAGCCCATAATCATTATTAACTTTGATTTACTTAGCATCGTCCAAATTTAATTAATATTGGACAAACTCAAGATAAATTATCAAACTGCTCCACTAATTGATATTACATACTGATAAAATCTATAACAACTAATATTCTACCCTGGAGAGAACAAATCCCTTATTTCAATGTTATCTTATCTCAAACTTCACCTTATCTTATGGATACTTTATCTGTTACCTACTTTTCTTTATCCTCTAAAAGATCTAGATTAATATTTTCTAATCTATTCCCAGTTCCAACAGGGCTTGCGCATCATTTCTTATATCCCTTATTCTATCCCTTATTTTATTAGCACTATTTAAGGTGCAAATGATTTACTCAATAAAATAATTTTTACACCTCTACCTTTAATTAGGCTCTCTGTAAAGTTCACTCTTGTTTTTGGGACCTCTGAACCAGTGTGGTTAGGTCCCTAACTCTTAACTTTTGGGACCTCTGAACCTGCCTAGGTTAAGTACCTAATTATTAACTATTAGGACCTCTAAACCTGTTGTTAAGGTTAAGTCCTACTCTCGCCTGTCCACCTCAGCAAGCTTTGAAGGACCCGCCTTCAATCCTCCCTCAGTCCCAAAACCCTCCTTCAACAACTAATGAATTCCTGGCTAACTTTGTTCAACCCTCAATTAAGCATACCCAGAAAATAATTGCTAGAAAAATCTGGAAATCATAGAAATCTACTGTGTGCAAGGGGAGGAACAATCTTCCCAAAATGCCCTACTGGACAAGCTAAATTTCAGTTTTGCTGAAGTCCAAAAGGCAATTGTTGATAATATGGGACTTGCCAATGAATCTCATGGGAGATTAAACACCCTTGAGGAGCTTCTGAATGAAGGAGTCCCAAAATAGTCGCAGAAGTTTTGGCCCACCATGGGTTATCACAAAAATGGGTACAAACTATGAATAAGTGCTGTCAAAAACTGGAAAGCCATTCAAGATTACCTATTGTCTCAATCAAAACAACTTACCATACATGCCACTTTTAAATTTAAAATTTGATGACTTTGAAGAGTATGTTTGGGCTGAGCTGGAAACTATCAACAAAAACTTTGAGGACCTTGCAGCAAAGCCAGCCGTCCTGAATAGGGATGAAGAAGATGACCAGATCAAAGAGGAATTTTCTAAACTTTGGACTGTGGTGTCAAGATTGCAGGCCAGAAATACTGAAATTACTCAGGAAAATTGGGAACTCAGAATGCAGCTATCAACTGCAAATTCCTGAGGAGACAGTATGGACAAAGATATAAAAAGCTTAACAACCAATCAAGCTTTATTCAAAGAGGAGTATGACAACCTTAAAAAAGAATTTGAATCCCTCAAACAGCAAGGCTGCCAATGCTCACCCAACTTTGACAAAAAAGAAATAGGAAAAAGCTCCGCTTATCCAGCCAAAAAACAGCCTGGGAAAGTAACTAAGGGCCTGAATTCAGGTGTCAGAATCCAGTAGTTTGGAGCAATATCATGAAATTGAATCATCAGAAGTTGACACTGATGCAGAAACTGATATTTTGAACATCCGTTCTATGCCTAGAGTCCTAGCATCAATCCTGACTCCAGATACTTCCCAATGGGAAAGAGGGCTGATTATGGGTGATGATACACCAAGACGCTCAAGAAGAAGTACAACCCCTATGCCCAAAATAGGGCGAGATGACTTCAAACCACTGAATTTACCAAAGTTTGATAAGGATGGAAACGTTCACTCTTTCCTCAAATTATTTGAAAAAGCAATGAGAGGAGCATCAGACCATGCAAAAGGATCAGCACTGATTAACTCACTTGATGCCCATAGCTGTGACCTCGTTATGCCCTATTTGGGTGACGATTGGTCCTATATGGATGCCAAAATTGCAATAACAAAACAGTTTGGAGGGCCTGAGAAACTAGAAACCTGAAAAAGAGAGCTTCTTAATATCAAATTCAAACAGAATGAGACTATTAAGGACTTTGTGGATAGATTCTTCCATGAGGCACAAGTTCTGCGTGGGTGCAATGCAATAGATAAGTTTGATGCCAAGATTGCAATGGAGCATGCGATTATGCCCTTCCATGAACTGCACAATGTTATGCTGCCTGCCTTCAATGGAAGCTTGGAAATCCAAGAGCTTACCAATTACTGAGAAGCTGTTCCCATAATTTCAATACTCCTAATCGGGCCAAAGATCAGCAAAAATCTCGATTTTTGGGCCCAAAAAGCAACATGATGTCTGACCAGGGGAAAAATTTCCAAAATATGAACCAAAAATTTGAGCAAAAACAGCAAACAGGGCCAAATACTTGCCACATTTGCGGTCAACAAGGGCATTTTGCTAGACAATGCTTCAGATGGTCCAACAAAAAGCATGGGGTCAACTTTGCTTTAGAAATCAACAGTGACAATGAGGCGGGAAAAGAGCAGGTGGAGTAGAGGCGGAATGCTCTAACTCCACCGATTTTCAAACTGTTCCACCTGACCCTGATGAGCTCTTTAGGGCTGAAGATGTTGCTAAAGATAACCTCCACCATATCGTGGCTAATGATGTCATGATGGTCACTACTTGGGCCACAGCAAAAGCAACTAAACCCTTAAAAATTACCAAGGAAGCCTGAACTGAAGTATCAAAACCCTACGCAAAGCAGATTATTGACCAGGGTTTAGACCTCCAACCCAGATGTTTGACTGACCTGCCTAAACTTAACAACGTTCAAGTAGCCATTCCCATGAAGACCTTAGCAGATAACTTCCCAGATATTTGCTCAAGCCTGAAATCACACCTGGAATTGGGCAGCAATCACAGCATTCACACAATAAATACCTCTGAAAACTACTCTGAATGTACTTATGTGGACATAGCGGTAAACAAGGTGCAAGTTTGGGCCATTGTTGATAGTGGTGCTCCTATCAATATAGTCAGCACAAAGTTGGTTAAAAAACTGAAAATTGCGCCCAATGTTGCCCACTGTCAGGAATATGGAACTGCTGGAGCGCATACAACCAAATCGCTGGGCGCCTACAGTACCCTACCACTCAGATTTGGATCCATTGTAGTAACAGCACCTGCCATAGTGTTGCCAAATACAAACTATGATATCCTAATTGGGACTGATTTCCTAAGAAGATATGGAGTTGTTACCAATCATAAGGATGATACTCTCACCATTCTGGGCCAGGCTATTCCACTTTACTATAACTGTGATAAGGCAGTTGAGAAAAAGAAACCCAGCCTATTCATAAATCTGGCCTACAAAGATGGGGTCATCCTGATTGAGTATTCCAAAGCTTGGTCAAAGATAAAACCACTTCCCACTCAGATTGATGAGTCAAATGGCATTCCACTTCAATCAAATCAGACCATCACTATACCATCCAGAGAACAAGTAATCATCCTGATGGGACTAACAATTAATATCCTGGAAGGACTTTATGGTGAAATATATCAACCATGGTCTAAATCTCGATTTGAACCAAACATTGCCCCTGGTATTATCATTCTGGGCCATGGAGAAATACATATCTTATGTGCAAACCTGCAAAATTGGCCCATCTCCATTAGGCGACATCAAACAATCGCTTTTCTGCATCTGTTCCCTACCACGGAAATTCACTCATTCCATGAGTTCAGAACTTTTGTCAAATTAGGGCTCCCCAATAAGGACCAACTCAGCATAAATAATGTTGTCCCTATGGCCGATTTAAGCAACCTGACCAACTCTGAGAAAGGCCAAGCTCAGGAGTTATTCTCTAAATATTGGGAAATATTTGCACAAGATGATTTTGACTTGGGTTGTGCTAATGGTGTCACCCACAAAATTGATACTGGAGATCATAAACCTATTTGATTACGCCCAATTAGATGCTCAAAATCATCAGAAGAAGCAGTATCCAAGGAGATTAAGGAACTCCTCAATTGTGGCATGCTAGTCCCTTCAAAAAGTCCATGGGCAGCACCAATTTTAATAGTGAAGAAGAAGGATGGAAGCAACCAAGTAGTCATTGACTATCAGAAGTTAAACAACATCACAAAGAAGGACTTGTACCCACTGCCATGAATTGATGATGCCTTGGATAGGCTAGGGGGCGCAAAGTTCTTCTTGGCAATGGATCTTATCAGTGGATATTGGCAAATAGATCTTCCCAAAGAGGAGCGTGAGAAATGTGCAATCATAACCCAAGAGGGCCTATTCCAGCTGACGAGAATGCCTCAAGGGCTCTGCAACGCCCTGGCCACATTCCAATGGGCAATGGACACAATCCTGGGAGATTTAAAATTGTCATGTGTACTAGTGTACCTTGATGATATCAACGTTTTCAGCCGCACTTTTGATGACCACCTGGAACACTTAGAGGAGGTTTTCAAAAGGCTAGCTGCTGCAAACTTAAAAATCAAGCCCAGAAAATGTCAGTTTTTCAAAGACCAACTGGAATACCTCAGATTTGTGATTGATAAAGTGGGTCTTTGGCCCCAACCCTCTAAGTTGGATGCCATCTCCAAAATGAAATGGCCCAAATCCAAGCGTGATATTCAAGTATTCCTAGGCATGATTGGGTACTATTGCCAATTTATTGCCAACTTTGCACAACTTGGAGAGCCGCTTTTCTATCTGCTTAAAGATAAGGTCCCATTTGACTGGACTCCAGCTTGCCAGGATGCGTTTGACCAACTCTGATTGGCCCTATTAAGCGCGCCTGTTCTTTGATACCAGACTTTGATTGCAAATTTATCATCCAAACTGATGCATCCCAAACAGCAGTGGGGGCCGTGTTATCCCAAGTTGGAGAAGATGGTGAAGAACATCCAGTTGCCTTTGCTAGTTGGACCTTAAACGTTCATGAAAGGAACTACATGGTGATGGAACAAGAATGCTTAGCTGTCATATATGCTTGCAAGCAATTCTGGGTCTACCTTCATGGTACTCATTTCAAAGTTGTTACCAATCATGCTTCCCTAAGATGGTTGAATAACTTAAGAGAACCTGAGGGCCTGATTAGCCTGCTGGGCATTAAAGCTTCAAGCCTATGACTACACCATTGAGCATCAAGCTGGGGCAAAACACCAAAACGCTGACTGTCTATCCTGACTACCCACCATTGCAACACTTAGTCAGGCTGCCAATGAGTTGTTTATGAAAATGATCACCGGAGAGTATCAGGATGAGCCCAAATCTGTCCAAAAAATACTATTGGATCTACAAAAAAATACAACCATCAAAAATGGGATGCTTTACAAGATTGTCAAGGACAAAAAGTTTATTTTCCCAAGACCATCAGCCCAAACAGACCTAATAATGGCAGCGCATAAGGCCATAGGGCATGGCGGATTCAAGAAGATGAAAGAGCATCTGAAGCAATTCTACTACTGGGAGTCAATGCATTTTGACATCCAAGAAATGCTAGAATGCTGTGCAGAGTGCCAAGGTGAAAAACCATTCTGAAAAAGCACATCTTACCAGCTTGTTCAGCCCAACTTTGCCTGGCACACTGTATCTATTGACGTTGTTGGCCCACTTCCAACAAGCAATATGAAGGCCAAGTACATAATTGTAGCCATTGACCACTTGACCAAATGGGTTGAGGCCAAGGCCATTTGGGAAGCTGGAGCAGCAACCACCGCCAAGTTTGTACTTGAAAACATCATCCACAAACATGGATGCCCTCAGGTTATTCTGACCAATAATGGAACCAACTTTACCACCAATGTCCTTGCCAAGCTCAACCAACTAATGGGAGTATGAGGTGTGCTTTCTGCTCCCTATCACCCCAAAACTAATGGGACTGTTGAGCATGCAAATGGGACGTTGGTGAACATTATCCAAAAATTAACCTCAGCCAAACCATCCAAATGGAGTACATATCTAAGTTTGGCAGTCTTTGCCTACAATATCTCCTACCATTCATCAACCAGGATGTCTCCATTTCAAGTATTATATGGTAGACACCCAGCCCTACCAACGCTGCTATATTTGGCCCTAGAGGATCCCAGCAAAAACACTTACCCTCAGTACGTTGAGAAGCTTGTGGATGCCTTAATCAAACTACAAGCTCAAGCCTTTGACAACAGTTTTGCTGAGAAAAAGGCCTGACATCAAAAGGACTTAGAGAATTGCTACCCACTGGCCAAATTCAAAGTTAATGACGAAGTTCTATTTTGCAACACCCATGGATTGGGCTGAATGCAAAAGTTAGATCACATCTGGGTCAGGCCATTCAAAGTGATTGAGAAAACGTCTAAGTTCATATACACAATCAAGGATATTAGGACCAGCCATATATACAACCAAGTCCATGCAAAATTCCTAAGAAGGTTTAATAAGTGGGCCAATTAAGAAAAGAAAAAGTTAAAAAAAAAAAAGAAAAACATAAAAACACAAAAACAAAAACAAAAAACCAAAAAAAAAAAAAAAATACTTATATAATAGTTTTATTCTAATTAATATTTTAGTTTGCACTTGAGGTTGGGGAGGGGATCCAACTTCAGACTTGATGGGCATTTGGGCCATCATTCTTCAGACTCATTGGCCAGTCCAGCTGAAGTTACCAAATAGAAAAACCAACTCCATTCTCATCAGGCGTTTGGGCTGATGAGAAAAGACCAACATAGGCTAATCAGGAATCTTAGGGCTTATGTTTGAGTCAAGAGGGGGAAATGTCAGATTCTGGTGGTTGACTCAAAAATAAACCTTTGACAACCATCAGATGGGCAATTATCCTTTCAACGCTTGAGCTAACACCTATATTCTCACCTCAAAGCCTATTGCAATCATACAATTTGGGCTGAATATCTCAATGACAATTCAATCAAGTATTTTATCAGGCGCTCAGCCCAAATATGCTTGCATATTATGGCAATTTCCTATAAATCAAATCTCAGCAA
The DNA here is from genome assembly GCA_022478985.1 of Massospora cicadina. Classification (NCBI taxonomy): domain Eukaryota; kingdom Fungi; phylum Entomophthoromycota; class Entomophthoromycetes; order Entomophthorales; family Entomophthoraceae; genus Massospora; species Massospora cicadina. The sequence goes on from JAKSZP010010553.1 coordinate 174,591, forward strand.
TTGGTCCCAATTATTGGGAACACAATCAACTTAATTGTATACAAAATCATTTGGGGATGACCCAAAGTTAATGTCTGAAAATTCCATGGACTTCAGATGAAGGAAAAACGAATCAATTTCCCACCTTAGGGCGAAATTTGTATGTCAATCCGCATAATCAGCATGATAGCACTTGTGTGGACCGCCTGAAAGGGGTTACCTAGTGCTATCAAGGAAGAGGCCTGCTGACATCCTGATTAGGGGTGCATCATTTACTTCAATTGAGGCCAAAATTTCACAGAAGGTGTATTTTGTCAGCAGTATGATAAAACTGAAATCCAGAAGATCTTAGGACAATTTTGCATGCTTTTATCGCAATTTTTGTACCTGAAATCCTCCTGATTTTGAGAGTATTTTGCCACCAATGAACCTAAGAAAAGGTTTCAGTCATAGGCCAAACTGAGGTGGTAAAATAGCTGTTAAAATTTTGTGCTGGAATGTGGCCAGGAGATGCCCTAGAGGTATAAATACTGGCGCCTGGCCTAATGAACATTATCTAATAAATAGCTTATAATAAAAGTTATATTTATTTTATCCTTTTCCTGGTTTTTTATCCAAATCCTAACCTTGGAGAAGTGTTGACAAACTGGAAGGACCAAATCCCCAGTTTGTATCAAATCCTGCCTCTTGGAAGAAGTTCCCAAACATAAAGGAAAAATTATGCCTGAAATTGGCCAGAAGAGTTGAGGTAAATTTAATAGGCCTAGTGAGTTTTTGAATGGTCTAAATACCATAAACTACAGGCACTATTGAGGATCAACCATTGGAACTTTGGCCCAAATAGATGTTCAGGATAATAATTTTCAAGTGAGTGATCCTCGGATTTTGACACACCATCAATGCATTTTCCATCCACGGAAAAAGTGAGCCCAACCCCTACAAATTTGGGCGCATTTATTCCTTCTAATACCCAATGGGACCTCACATATGTGACTTGGTCATGGGAGCACCCAGTCACCCGCTGGATGAAGAGTCACCAATCCGCCAAGAGGAATTTTATGGTAGGGAAAATTTGGTGGCAAAATTAGAGCATAAGTTGGCTGGTCAGGATGAGATTGATCCAGCATCATGAGGATTTAGAATGTTGATCCAATTAATTGAATGTCATTGTTTTACAATTAATTAATGCAATTTTATTTATTCCCCAAGCCCCAGCAATTAAGACAACCATCCCAACAGGTATTGTTGTTGTCAATTTTTTTATTTTTTGGTTTAAACAAGTTTATGTGCAGATTTTCCCATTTCAAAGTACACTATCTATCTGCCACCTGCTTCACAATAAGTGCCATGTTTCCCAGTATAAGCAATGACTGGGCCATAGTGACCATAATTACAATGCTGCTGCCCTCCCTACTCAGGTGGGGATACCATTATAGTGGCTTCCTGGGGGTGACCCCCATTTTGATACCATATGGCGTCAGGATGTGACATTGCTTTTGGAGATAATTTCTACCCTGTGGGAAAAGTTTTGCAACCTTTCTACAGGGTTGGCAACCCATGTTACCATAGAGAATTTGGGGCTCCCTGTGGAGCCTAAAGAAACTGCTGTAGAAGAAACCGCGGCTACCACTTTTGCAACGGCATGGTTATTAGTTGGTATGCTGGTAATGATAAATGTTAGTCATCATCCACCAATTGTTTCCCTTCTGTTAAAACATCAAGTTGTACGGATAGTATGCCTCTGGCATTCTGGTTTGCGTTCTGGGTGTTTAATCACCCCAACTGGCAGGCTGATATCAACTTTATCATCTGGCTCTATGACATAATTGACTGGCCACTTATTTCCGCCATCTCCACTCTTATGATGTAAAGTAGGTGACGCAATGGTATCATTACACCACATAAACCTACAACTGGTGCTTAGTCCAGTTCTTTTTGTATGGTCAGTCAAAGAGTTTGTCAGGTGTTTCCAAATGGTGGTGGAGTTCCTAACCCAGTATTTCCGCATGATTCAGTACTAGTTTTATCTCCACCAGAGGGTGGGTCATCCATCCCTTCAATAGAAGTATTGAACCAGGTTTTGGACACCCTGGTGGAGTTGCAGATGTGGTTTTTGGCCAATATGGCGGCTTCCTCCTCCCTTATGGATGCCCAATGGAGTGTAGCCATCTTAGACGCAGTGGAAGGGGATGCCCATCATTGGGTGAGCAGGTTTTTTCTCTCAGCCAACTAAGTGGGAGGTTCTACTCCCTTAATTACATTGGTGTCATCAGTGGTTCAAGTGCCAGTGTTAAGATTTGCTCACTTTCTACGATTTTTCACATTAGGTGTGGAGGCGTATGATCTTCCCTCATTCATTGAAGCTTTTTCAAGGTCAGGATCCTGAGCTAGTGTTGCAGATGAGGCTGTAATTAGTTCAACTAGTCATTCCTCAACCTGTAATATGACTGGAATTAGCCTCCAAGTTGGTGGAGGTACAGGCGACCAATTCACCACAGATGGGGGTGAATGAGCCCCTTTATAGATTTGTGTGAGCAAATAAATTTTCATCAACATTAAGATGACATCAAACAAACTAATTTTCTCACTAACAGGTCAAAGGGCTTAATTTATAAAGATGACGGCTTCACCAAAATCCTGTATGAGAATTGACCCCTTTATATACCTTTTGGGGGGCAAAAATAATTTGCATTCCGCTGATAATGCTATGATAGCAGACCAAATTATGCTGATGAGAGCGTTTAAGGCTCAAACGTGAATATTACTAAATTGACAACCATCCAATTTGAGAGTCACTCAAAACATGATGTGAAGCACACCATAGGAGTGCAATCACTCAAAGCTGAAGCGAGAAGAGTATTACTAAATTTTGTAATCAAATAATATTACAAGAGGATACAATGGAACAAAACTAGAAGAGGGGATTAGTGAAAGGGCCATGAACATACAAGTCATGGATATTCACCACAAGAAGGAGCTCATGGTTACTGGAATTAGACCAAATGGACGAGGCCACTAAAGAAGCAGTCAGAAGATGTCTGACTATGGTATTTTGAAAATCCGCTATATTAAAACCCATATACCCAAGTTATATCAATATTTTATTAATTTTTATATCTTGGTTTTTACTTGAAGTTGAAAATAATTTAATTTTTTATCTCAATAAAAACCCTTTACACAGAATTTCAAGATTATCCTTTTAATTCACTTATAGTGTTAAGTGAGCTAATTGCAGTAACCAGTCTGGTATTAACTTAATACACAAAATACAGTAACCAGTCTGAGATCTGCGCTCTGTTTGTATCAGAAAACTCTCTATCATGATTACCTTGGAGCTGAGATGCCAAGGGAGAAGTTGGATTGTCTTCCGTTGAGTCCCAAGGGCCAACGTACAACAATCATGTCTAAGAATGTCTACAAGAGTTTCGCCATGGGCGCAAATAGTTTATTATACCAATCAATTCTACAAGGGGTAGCATCAGAGGAGATTTTTCTCTAATAGAATGATTGTGACATTACTAAAGGTTGTCTAGTGCCTAATCTGCGTGGAGTAGACCCCCTGAGCAGAGAGTCAGCCTCACATGTTAAGTGGTCTGAGGTTAGTGAGCTGACTGTGGTGCTCACTACAGGGGTGGCATTATAAGGCCCTAGTGATGAGCATGAGAGTTCTCATGAGCAGTTTAACAATGACGCGGATATGGAATTGTATTATGGAGAGAATCTCTCTGAGCTCATGGTGAGGGAGGAGGATACAATATGTTTAAGACTCTTGACCCTGGAATAATAAGAGCACAATTACTTTAATAATCTTGAGCGTTTCAAGGATACCACCAAAAGATCACGCATTGCATCACTACCAATTGTGATAAAACCATCACCTATTATCAAATTGGAAGCTACGTTTATGAATTTTGAGGAGAGACTTGTATTCCTCAAGAAAGTGAGTGGTGAAACTATCAACACTTTAAACGAGTATGGAGAGTGCTTAGAATATCATGACAATATGCTGTTTTCCATAGATAAGAGTATAGAGGACTTGAAAGCAAAAAATCATACTATACCAGAATCTACCTCTACTCGACCTATAACTCAATTGGAGGCACCTATATGGGCTGCTCAAAGGAATGTACCACAACTGGTCAGAACTGCTCCGCAACCTACCATGATGAACTCTGACCCTGTTGAAGAGGATTCCAACTTTAAGCCGTACTTTTAGACGTGTACACACCTTAGTAAAGAATAAATGCGGGTTTCCTCCAAATGATGAGAATAGCATGGATGGAACTAGTGATCATCAGAAGGCTCGCCACGTGTAATGGTGTATGAGCCACAAGGCTCTGGAAATCCTTAGCGTGAGTCTATAACTTGGACTATCTTGGGCCGAAGTGAAGAGCATCTTACTTTCAAAATTTGGTAGTGAACAAGACGTCCAATATATAAAATAAGAGTTCTTCCTGACGAATATGGGTAATAATGAGTTGACTGCAAGTTACAACTCTCGCTACTACCTCAAGGCTCAACAGTTATGGACTACAGGAAATATTGAATTCCTAACCTAAACCGTTTATTGATCTCATTGGAAATGCATCCTAACCTAAAGATGCATTTGAATTTAGTGGTAAAAAAAGAGACGCCCATCAAGGCGCTTAAAGAAGCGTTACTCATGTATAAATGACGTACAAAGCTTAATATAAAGCAATGGGACCAACACCTCCCCCTGATGAGTTAACAAGGCCATTTATGTCACCAACAATAAGGGCGACAAACCAAAGGATAAGAATACTAAACCATATAAATGCTTGCCTCGTCATAAGATGACTTGCAATAAGTGTCATCAACCTGGACATTTTTATTAATCTTGTCCATTACTTGTAGCTGAAAAGAAGGACACACCTCCTAATGAGGATATACCCAACTCTGTAAACTGGATGGATCTCCACACTGAGGGTGAAGATGATCATGAAGATGACGATTTGGCTTGCGCAGGATACTACATGTTAGGGGCACCTAGCTCAGTGGCTGTGCCTGCTAGATTGAGAGTCCATGGCGCTAATGGATCTACATCAAGAGATACCTATTTGGAACAAGCAAATCAGCCTACATGGGTCATCAATTTAATTGAAGAAAGAGATCAGTTAGCTATGCTTCCTTCTAGAACTTGTCACTGTATGGCGAGGATACAATCAAAGCAACCATGAGTGTTGCTGCACTTAGACAGTTTAGTGATCTGCTACTGACGTGCTGACCACTGGAAACCCTTTCAGCAAGATTATAATAAAAGTGGAAGTAATCATCCAGAAGGTGCTCGTTTAGGCATTACTGGATATTGGGGGCTCCAGTTAACATCATTTCGTCCAAACTCATGAAGAAGATTAAGTTTATGCCCAATATTGACTAAAACATGAAGTACCACGCCACAGGACCTGACGTTACCCGTGCTCTAAGGGCTAATTCTATATTACCCTTATGCTTTAGGCACATGATCTTGATAGTACAGTAGTGGTTTTGAACAATGACCAAAATGACTTTCTAATTGGGACACAGTTTCTACTGAAGTTTAGGTAAAGATTGACTTCACTACTAGCACGGTGAGAGTTTTGAGCTATTAACATACACTGTTAATTAAGGATAAGGACGTCAAACCGCGGAAATAACACATGTTATGGTTAAAACAGACTAATATAACTACCCCATAACTACACCTTGAATGAGAAAGGTTTAAAAAAGCTACTGTCTAATTTTAATCAGAGGAAGGAATCCTTCTGAGCTCTAGGAAACCTTAAAGATTTAACCAGGGTAACAATTAAGATGACAATGTTGATTAGTATAAAGATTTTGCCTGATACCATATTGGAAGTAACAAGTGGCAACGGAATCTGCAAACAAGAACCCAGAGTACTACCAGGATTCTATGACACCACCTACTCTGAAGAGTTAAAAATTGCTTTAGGAAGCATCACTGCCCAATTGATCAAAGTTGAGAAAGGACAAGTTGTAGCTCTGGCCCGACTGACCAGTTGCCAAGAGATTGAATCTGTCTATGCAGTAGGAGTTATAACGAGCTCAGGTTTTGGGATATGACCCCTAAACAGAAGAAGGAGCTTGTGAACTTTTGGTATACTTTATTGACATCTTCAGTACCAGTTCCAATGATTTTGGCATATGTAAGGGAGAGTTCTTATTAAACGGATACTGGATCAGCTATACCATTCAAATCTAAGCCCTATCATCTCTCCAAATTATAAGATGTAGTTATTGCAAAAGAGCTCACCAACTAGCCAAAGCAGGGACAATAAGACTGTTGAAGAGCTCATAGGCTTCTCCTTTGTTGCTTGTGCAAAAGAAGGATGGGAACCATAGAATATTTATGGACTGTTGCCACCTAAATGAGATAACTAAGAAGGACTCATACTAACTACCATACATTGATAATTTTTTAAAACGCCTGGGTGGCTCATTATACTTTACATGTATGGATCTGCCTAGCGGCTACTGGCATATGGAGATCTCACCAGAGGATTAGGAGAATTGCGCCCTGATCAGTAGCCAGGGGTTGTTTGAGCCCACAAGAATGCCATAGGGGCACTGCAACGCCCCCGCTACCTTCCAGCATGCAATGGATCCCATTTTTAGTGATCTCAAGATATCAACTGTGCTGATATACCTTGACAACATCACCATGTCCAGCTGAACGTTTCAAATGAATCTGCAGCACCTCTGGGTGGTCTTTACATGTCTGCGAGCATCTAACCTAAAGTTGAAGCAAAGCAGGTGTACCTTTCTCAAGAGACAACTAGAGTTTCTGGGGCACGAGATTGGCCCTAGAGGGATAAAACCTCAAATTGAGAAGGTAAACGCCATCGTGGCAATAGAGCCACCAAGGAGCATGAGGGATATCCAAGTGTTTCTTGAAATGGGGATACTAAAGAAAAATCATCCGCCATTTTGAAGAATTATGGCGCCCTTCACATACCTTTTTGGGACCTGGGGCTTAGACCACTTGCCCATTTTTAAATTATAGACCAGGAAACCCGAAGTTCCTGGGTGCTGGATTTACGTTTTTGCTTTTCTTAGCCAGAAACTCTTTTTCTCAGGTTACTGTTCCTGGAGTCATAGATCCTAACTATTAATTTGTCTATATATAAGTACAGTAGGCCAGTTTAACTTCAATGGAGAAAGAAGTGCAAATTTTATTGCTTAGAAACATTGTTATATGGGAGGTTTTTCTTGGTCATTCTTTATGCATACTAAGCTAAGATCTATTCTCATTTACAATTTGAGATTCAGCAGCAAGTTGATCATTTCTTGTCAAATGGGATTTGATTGCCGCATTGATTGTGTTTGAACCCTGATATTAGGGCTTAAAATTAGTTGGGGATTGCCTCCGATATCTAGAGGGCTGGAATTTCGTTAAGGATTATTCCCAATAATGGTTTCAGCTATTTTGATGGTTCAGGTACAATTTCCAACATCCAACTAATACCAAAATCCAATTTGGGTAGGAATTCCAACATACCTGCTCACTAAAGAAATAAAGTTTGAGTAAGTCTGGAACATGGGCAGGCCTTCTCTTATTTAAAGGAAAGATTAGTAGAGGCGCCAAATTTGGCCTATCAAGACTTCAACAAAACATTTACCTATATACCTGACGCCAGTGATGTAGGGAATTGGCGCGACCTTGCATAGTTAGATGAAGCTGGGGTGGATCACCCAATTGAGTACTACTCTAAAGTATTCAGTAAAGCAGAAAAGACTACAAGATTACTTAATGTGAGTGTTTAGTTGTGACAAAATTAGTAAAAAACTTTAAACCTTATTTGTACAGGGTATATTTTAAGGTAGTCATGGATCATTCATCATTCTGATGGTTGAAAAATATGAAGGATCCCAATGGACGCCTTGACCATCAGACTGTACTCCTCCAAGGATATGATTTCAAAATCATACATCAAGTAGGAGATAAACACCTCAACACGGATGGTTTGTCAAGATTACCATTGTTCCACTTACAGGCACCAGAGAGAGATCATCTTTACAACTAAAACATCTACAAGAAGAGGCCTGAAAGGATGAGACAGAGGAAGTTAAGAGCATCCTGAGGAGATGTAACAAAGACACCCGCCGTGTCAATGTAAATCTACAAAAGAAGATTAAAAGCAAATGGTACCCATATAGCTGGCGTAACAGCCACATGGAGTTAGTAATGGAAGATCACAAGCACGTGGGCCATGGATGATTCCAAAAACACTAGCATACCTGAAAGAAAGGTTCTATTGGGAGTGTATGTCAGATGAAGCGCACCTATCCTTGGAGTTGTGCATATCTTGTACAATTTTTTGTCTACTAGAGAAGCGATTTGAGTTTACTATATTTCTCCCAACAGCGCCTTTCAGTTTTGTCTCGATTGATGTGGTGGGGCCCTTATCAACTTCCATCAGATGGTCCAAGTTTATCTTAGTAGTGATAGACCACTTAACTAATTGGGTTGAGGCCTCCGTGGTCAAAATTTACACCATGAAATCCACCAATCACTTCCTGTATAATCAAGTGATTTTGAGGTATGTTTGCCCTCAAGTCTTAATGTCTGGCAACAGGAGGTACTTTATCTTGGACATGGGGAGAAAGCAGATAGTCTAGTGGGAGTGAAGCAGAAATTCACTACCCCCTACACTCCATCCTCATATGGAAGCATCAAGCGAGTGAATTGAACCTTAGGAGGGGTTTCAGGAAAATGGCCCTCAACTACAAGTCAAAATGGGATCAGTTGCAGCTCTAAGTGTTGTTGAATTACCAGTTAAGCAACACTGAGTGATTGAAATGTCCCCTTTCAAGCCTTGTATGGGTGAGAGGTAGCTCTGCCGACCCTTCTAGCACCAATCATCTCAGCGGACCAGAAGAACATGCAACCTGGAAGCTACCAGCAGGAGTTAGCTGACGAGCTCATAAGAATTCATCTAAAGGCTTCAAACAACATTTAAGAGACTTATCATCAGAGACAACAGGAGAGTCAGAGACAAAGTAAGGTACTGGAGTTCAGCCTTGGGGACAAGATTTCTAATTAAATACCTGCAAGGGACACAACCTGAGAATTTACACGCTATTCAGACCGGACCTGGCACCGTCTTAATGAAGAGAGGAGCGGAATATTCCATCTAGGATGATGATACTAACGTTGTGTTTAATAGAGTACATGCCCGGCATCTCAGAGTATTCTTAGGTCTCATCTTGGTTGGGGAAGTGTCGCAGATGAAGCCTCTACTGGTTTAACATATCATTCATCAACCAGTGGAATGACTGGAATAAACCCAAGTTGGTGGAGGTACAGGTGACCAACCCACCGAAGATGGGGGTGAATGAGCCCTTTTTTCTATTTGGGGGAGCAACAAAATTTCACCAACATTGGGATGTTGTAATGCAAAATAGATTTCACTCTAATGAATTAGAGAATTTAATTTATGAAGAAAACATCAACGAAATTCAGTATGAATATTGACCCCCTTAAATACCTTTTGGGCCAATAAATTTGCATTTCACTTATAACGCTATGATGAGCAGACTGTATTACAACAACAAGAGCATTCAATGCTTAAGCGTGAAGTACCAAATTGGACAACCATCAACCTTGAGAGTTGCTCAAAACCATGATGTGAGGCGCATCATAGGAGCTTCACCACTCAAAACTATAGTCAGGAAAAGTATTACAGAGTTTGGTAATCTCTAAATAAAACAAGAGGATACAAAGGCTCAAAATCAGAAGTAAGAACTAGTGAAAGGGCCCCTAAACATCCAGATTCAGGGATAACCACAGAAAGAAGGAGATCTTGGTTACAGTAATTGGACTAAATGGATGAGGCCACTAAAGAAGCAGTCAGAAGATGTCTGACTATGGTATTTTGAAAATCCGCTATATTAAAACCCATATCCCCAAGTTATATCAATATTTTATTAATTTTTATATCTTGGTTTTTACTTGAAGTTGAAAATAATTTAATTTTTATCTCAATACTGCCTTTCCACAGCGTCTCAAGTTTATCTTTTTACTTTTACTTATAGCTGTTAAAAGGAGCTAATTACAAGTAACCAGTCTGGGATTAGACAGATATGCAGAATCTAGTAACCAGTCTAGGATCTGCTCATTGTGGATCAGGACACTCTCTATTGTGGATACTTTGGAGCCGAGCTTCCAGGGAGAATTTGAGTTGGATTTAAAGAGTCCTGAGGGCCAATGTACAATGAATATGTACAAGAGTTTCTACAAGAGTTTCGCCAAGGGTGCAAATAGTTTAACAAAGTAATTGATGCTACAAGGGGTAGCATCAGAGGAGAATTCGCTTTATAAAGATGATTATGATCTTTGCAAAGGTTGTCTGGTACCTAATATGTGCGGAGTAACCCCTGAGCAGCAAGTTGGCCTCACATTTTAAGTGATCTGAGGTCATTGAGCTGACTGTTAGGACTTCTGTTGGGATTTTAAAGTGTGGTATATTGTGCCACATTTTATCCCGTTTCTGACAACCAATCTGCCTGAGACACTCAGTTGGGTTCATTGAAGAAATTGGGTACAGTGTCCATCTCTATCAGTGCCACGCTTTGGCATGCTTTGGGTGGGGTAGAAGGTGCACTTAAAAGGTGCCCCACCTAAGCAGTTTTGAGTGGAATCCCATATAAAAAGTCGGCGTGCCCCTTATCACTCGTCCAGTGTGGCTGTTCTTGTAAGGCTCCTGAGGTGTGTGTCTTGAGTCTAGAAGAACGCCCCAGTCTCTCCACATCCATTTGCTCTTTTCCTTTCCCTGGCGCCATTTTATGAGGTGGTCTTATGAAGGAACTGGTACTCCTCAATCACCTTGTGCCCATGTTGTCAGCGTCTAAATGTGAAAATTTTGAGAAGGTTCTTTCCTAATGAAGGTTCCATTCACCTCCAAGATCCAGTTCCACAGACAACTCAGCAATTATAAATATCAGCTGGTGGTTTGCTGTACTGTTGCCAGTAAACAGGATTTTTGCTTTCTTTTGATGCCTCTGTAAATCCGTTTGTGTACACATAGGGTGTCTATTGAAGCACTTGTGGATATGGGAGCATCAGGGAACTTTATGAGTCTGAAACTAGTACGGGATCTAGATTTAGGTCTGAAATTTGGTGCGTCATTGTTATGCGCATCATCACTCCAATGGCTTCATATATATGACACCCAATACCTTTTTGGTGCACCAGTATTGCTATTGTGATTGGTTTTCTGCGGTGCCAGATCTTCTCTTATTAATTATTCTAATGGTAGGGTAGTTGCATCAGCAGCAGGTTAACATCAACTTGTACTCAAATGTAATATCCTTCATGAATACCTAGTTGTGGGGGAGTTTCCCCTCATTGATACGTTTGTGACATAATGGGGGTTATGTTATGCCAATTTCTTCTCCTGTAGGCCTTCCACCAGATTTTCTCCCGACATTGGTAGCATATAACGATATTCTTGATCTGAGGCTAACCACCTTTCACCCCACTATGAGTATGACTTAAATTTTCCATATGATAGTGTCTGTAATCAACATCAACTGTCTGTTGTATCCCTACATGGTGCAGGAGGACAAGGTGTTGGAGGTGAGTTTAAAAAATATGCTAAAAAAAGGTGGGTCTTAAAGAAAACCTTTCCCATTGCTTCCCATAGTTTTTACTCAGAAAGCCTATGGAGCTTTGCGCCCCTTTGTGGACTATGGAAATCTAAATAATATCACCATTAAAGACCCCTATACCCTCCCCCTTGATAAGATAATTACCCAAGTATTTGCAAAATCCTGCTTGTTTTAAAAGCTCAATCTTTTGAACGCGTTCAATCAAATCAGGGTGGCAGAAGGCCAGGAGTGGCTTATAGCGATTCATACTAGAAGGTGCATCTTCCTGTTCCTCATGATTCCCTTTGGTTTGAAAAATGCTTCAGCCATGCTCCAGCATATGTGTCAGGGACTGGTGTACAACTGACCTGGTTGGGGGTAGATAGCCATGAGCTAGCATAACCAAGGAGTTTAATCCAGTATGACAAGGACACTAGAGGTATCCAGGTATAAGGAATGGTGGGTAAGCGGTATGGGAGTTGCCTAAAGATATGGTTTTTGGATGGGAAAGTTGGAGGGAGTTCTTTGTAGGCTGGGGTGGTAGATCGGGATTGATAACACTTTAGTAAATAATTTTAATAATGTTTTCATGATAAAAAATAATTTATATTGACCGCAAAGATTAGCCAAATGAATGCCTTGGTTTTATATACCAACCAACTTCCTGGACTTACTTTGCTTAATTTATTTTAAACAGTGCACTACTCTTCTCTGGAGCTTAAGGGATTGCAAATTGTATTTGATTTTGGAAGCCAGTGTGAATCGTCTCAGTCTCACTGTAAATTTGGTTTGTTGTAATTAACTGAATCAATTATTATTACTATTAGTGTTATTTAAATAATTAATTAATAATTTTACTACAATTATTATTTGATATGAAATTATTCAATCTAAATTCATCACATATTCTCTTGATCTTATGGATGATGTCTGTAATCTCAGGAATTCCAATAATGTCAGGATATACCCTGACAATATGATTGATGAAGTTCTCAGAAACCTTCAGTTCGCCTGTGCAGTGACATACATCACTCATATCCTTGTTATTCCCTAATTCCCAAGCAGCATGAGAAAGACCTGGAGGCGGTGCTGGTTGCATTGCATAAGGTGTAACTTTATGTAAAGCCCTCCAAGTGTGAGTTTTAGGGAGGAGGTTGCCTTCCTGGGTAACCTGGTCCAGAGAGACAGTTACGCCATTCCTCAGAAAGCTTAAGGCAATTATTGAGTGGTACACTCCTACTACCTAGAAGTAGTTGTGGATCTTCTTGGGAACAATCATATTTAGAAGAACTTTTCTCCCACCCTCTCACAGATGGCCATGCCGCTTCATTCCTTGACAGGAAATAATGTTCCATTCTGATAAATGGAGTATTGATAACGGGCATCTGACGCCATCAAAGTGGTGTTTCATAAGCCTATCATTATTAAACATGATGACACCACCAAGAATTTTATTTTAGCATGTGACGCCTCATCAGTTGCTGTGGGGTGGTGCTATTACAAGCGCATGACAGGTTGAAACATCTGGTTATTTAATTTTTTGCTCAAATTTGCTTTTTCAGAACATCCATGACCCATATATGATAGGGAGTTGGCCGCTATGGAATGGTCGCTTACCCACTGGTGGTACCTTCTTCAGGGCGCACAGCATGAGGTGACCGCGCAGATGGATCATCAGGACCTTATGAAATATCTAGAAACTTTAGAAGCTGGAACATCACCGGGCGCAAATGTATCACAACCTCTGCAATTTTAATTTTAAATATGAATTCATGAAAGGTGCTTTGAATTTTCTTCCCAACTTTTTGAGTCATAACCCTGTGTTAAGTCTATTGGAGGTGGATGAGCAGGGGCTAACCACTGTAATTCCGCTAATCCAGATTTTAGCTATTGCTCCTCCTGCAGCTTTTTGACAGATTAGGACCCATATCTGCCTCTTGTATCTCAGTTATTGGCAGGTCGGATAGCTTGATTGGAGGGACTGGAGCTGTTGGACCAGCTAGTACTCCAAACGTATAAGCAAACCCATTATACGTTGGTAGAGTTGACAATTTGGTTTAGGTCAAGTTTGTGGGTTCTGCCACAATTCTGCAATGAAGTAATTTGTGCTTATCATGAACCCTAGTAGTTGTCCACCCAAGAAATATAAAAATGCCTTAAATTGGTAAATCAGACGTATATCTGGCTGGTATTTATAAGAATATCAAAGAATGGATCACTAATTGCATAATGTGCACGCGGACAAAATCAGACAGATCAGGTAAGAATGAGCTTCTTCATCCCCTTCAGTAGGCAGAAGGTCTGTGTACCTTGCTATCAATCAATTTTTTTGTTAAACTACCCAGAAACAATGGATTTACCACTATTATGGTGGTTGTGGACCATTTTACCAGGTTTCACTCATTATCCTTATTCAATAAGCCATCACTTCCAAGGAGATGGCCTAGCTCTTTGTGCAGACTGAACTATTAGTCTTTGGCTTGCTTCAGGAGATTGTGAGCAATTGAGGGCAGAAGTTTACAACGAGTTTTAAACCATACTACTGGCTATCTTGAAGATTAAGCTGTGCCGCTCAACTACATACCATCCTCAGTCTAAAGGTCAAATGGAGTGGGCTAACCATATTCTTAAAAAGTATTTTTTCTGTTATACTTCTGCTGCACAGGCCACTTGGGTGAATGATTTTCCGGTATCCTAATTTGCATATAATAATGGCACTCATTAGTATACTAGTTTCTTGCCATAAAAGCCACGATATGTATAACCCTTCATTTTCTATTGGCCCATGCCTTAACCTGGAAGTACCTGCTGTGGTGGAACATGCACAGCACATCTGGTGCACCCAATCCCTGGCATGGGAACACCTGACCAAGGCCATTACTGGTTACAAACACTTCATAAACTGTAAACATCTCACTGTCCATGAAATCAAGGTGGGGTCCTCCATCATGCTAAATACTTCACCAGTGTATGAAGGAGCCCTCCCAAGAGGTTAAGTATAAGTGCTCTGGCCCCATGTGGTAAAGGCAAATTTGGGCAAAGGTGCGTTTAGGTTGACTCTTTTGGTCCATTAGAAACAACACCCCATTTTCCACATTTCTCAGTTGTCCTCATTTAAGGGGAAGGACCCAGAGTTGCCAGAGCCAATTCTGGTCGAGGAGATGGAGAGGTGGAGGTTGATAAATTTTTGGCCTTGCAAAAATCTCGCTGACTTGTCCAGTACCTCAGGGCCTGGAAGGGGTTTCTGTCATATGAAAATAGTTGGGTTAGCGCCCGTGACTGTGTCCATTGTGGTGAGCTGGTGGAGGCCTTCCACGCCCAGCACCCTGATGCTCCCTGCCCTCTCTCAAAGATCGCCATGCTCTTGGACAATAAGTTGCTGAAATCACACAAGAACGTCTTTCTCATCTAAATCCCCAATGCTGGTGCTCCCCCTGTTCAGAGAGGGAAGGAAATATGAGTCCTGGGGAGAGCCCATGCATTTCAACCATAAGGAATTTCCATTTCATACAAAAAAGGTGGTGAAGAAGGCGGCTGTCCCTCTTGTTTCCAAGGGCGATTTAGCCCATTTGGTAGAAAGAAGTGGGCGACGACCAACCCACAATATTTCCCCCTTTCCTTCTTATTTTGCCACCCAAGAGTTGGTACAGAGATTTGGGGATGTGTTTGGAGGTGACGGCAGTAAAGATCCACCACCAGCTGGAAGGTTGTGGTTGTTATCTCCTAAATTTCTTAGACCCCAATGAGAAATACACTAACAATGATATTGATTATCAGCTTAATTAAGTCATTTGCGGTATGCCCCAGTTTGAAATACCATCAATGCGTTTTCCTTCCACCAGAAAAGGTGATCAAAACTTTCATGGAGCGTGCTGATAATAATAAAAAGACCAGCCTGAAACTCTGGATGAGTGAACACAAAACCCCAGCCAGAAAACCCTAGGTACAGCTATCCATATTATAGAATAGAAAATGAAAATGCAGCCATGAGGACTAGCCAGGGTTTTTTATAATTGAGAATCATTACTAATAACCTTTTCAACAGAACTCTAACCCTTACAATTTAATTTGGATATTATTTGAATAAAATCAAAACTGAAATAGCAGAAAGGGAAAGAAAATGGAGTGACAGAGGTACCTTTTGGGGATACTGCCTAAATGCTCACATGATGGGTAACTGAAACTAAGCACACTGCTGTCAAAAATATTTCAAGATTCAGTTTCAGTGGATCGGCATTCCAAAGTTTTTCCCAAACTGACTCAATCTGACCTAATCAGGTGGATTAGCATCGAATTTGTGGATGAGAATATTCATTTTTCCACAACCACACTTTATGAAATGATAATGACGCCTCCAGCAGATGGCAGGTTGTGCCCATGGCAGGCCACATATGAATGGCTCCATTAGATGGGAAAAGGACTGACCACGCCCATACCTGTCAAGGATAGGCTCACTTGCAAATTATTGGGAAAACATGGCGTATGGACACTTTTGCGCCTGAAACTAACTTGTAGCCAATATTTTCAGTAATATTTAACTTAACCTCAATAGCGGAACTCAAACCTGTGGATACACCCTCCTGGGGTCCTGCGCTACCTACCTCTCACTAGCGATAGCTTCTACCATCAGCCACCTCCTGTTACAGCTTCTAAATCTTACCAACTAACTCTTTGGTGGTAAGCATGGGCGGAAGGTGAGCGATTCAAAAGGGAAAATGATGTTACCCACCTCTCATCTACCACATGGGCTAAATGCCCAGGGCAACAAGAGGGACAACTGCCAGCTTTCCTCCCTTTTATGTCTGAAATAGGAACTTCTCCCAATCTAGCTGCAGGGGTTGTTCCTCAAGGCTTACATTACCCTTCCCTTTCAGGATGGGGGAGAACCTCCACCAAGAACTTGGGCCAGCACAACATTTTTTGTGCGAATTGATGAGCTTAATCGCCAAGGTGGAGGCAACCTTCTGGGGAGGATGATGAGCATCTGGGTGTGCCACGTGAAAGGTTTTTTACTAACTCGTGAAATTGGCACAGTCATGAGCACTAACCCAGCTATTCTTATATGAATAAAACCCTTCTATGCTACTAGCTACTGCACTAAGCGACATGAGTGATAAGATGCCAAGATAGCATCCACCCCTGCTTCTGATTAGTCTTCAATCACCACAAACTCAGGGTCCACAGGCAGCATGCCTTTAAATGGCGATAACTGGGATTTGTGAAAGATGGTGTCTTTCCAGTGAGCGGGAAGTGACAACTAGAAAGAGCTGATACCCAATTCCTCTATAACCTCATGAGGACCTGAACATTTGGCTGCAAATTTCTACAAGGGCACCTTCATATTCAGATGGCGGGTATCAAGCATGACCAAAGAACCCACCGTAACCATATGAGTGGGAAGTCATTTATGATATGTGAACAGCTTATAAACACTTATGGCTTTGGTCATATGCTTCCAGACCAGGGATTTAGTGCTCCAGATCGCTGCACATGTTCCACCACTGCAGGGACCTCCTAGTGAAGGCACTACCCATGGGGAAAATGAGGGGTATACCCCAACGTGGCCTCATAGGGCGAAAACCCCATGGATGTATGGGAGGCGTTATTGTAAGTAAACTGGCCAACGGAAAATAATCCGCCCAAGTATCCTGCATGGCAGTGGCATAAAATTAAAGACACTGCTCAAGGATCTGGTTGATCCGCTCTGTTTGACTGTCTGACTGGGGGTGATACACAGTGGAATGGCATGGCTGAATTTTTAAGATAGCTAGAAGGGCTGTCCAGAAGCGCGCCATGAGCTATGGCCCCCTTTCGCTCACAATATCCTGCAGCAACACAAATATTGAGAATACATGCCACACAAAAGGCGGGCAATTTCCCCAGAGGTAATGGTGACAAACAGGCAATATACAGTGAAAGCTTGGTAGAATGGTCTACAACGACCATAATCACATTATACATATTGGAGCTAGGGAGCTTAACAATAAACTCATTGGCTACCGATGTCCATGGGTCCTTGGCCTTCTTCAAGGGATGAAGAAGGTTTTTACAACCAAAGCGATCAGATTTTACCCATGTACATGTTACGCAACTAGAAATCCACACTGGAATGTCATTTGAAATCCCTGGACAGTTGTACATCTGTTTCACCAAGTCAAGGCATTTTTAGTGCTTGGGTGACCCACCACTGGAGGCTCACGATGAGGCCAATTACTTCATCATGGACTTGAGGTGGCACCCACAGTCTTGACTGAAATTGAATCCCCTTCCATAACAAATAATGGGACCGCTTATGTAGTTGGCAGTGCCAGCTGGTCCAGCAACTTTAAGCCCTCCATAAAGGCCATCTGAAACTCCAAAACCTGAGCGATCAGAGGAACATCTGAGGCCCAATAAAGCACTGAAATTGTAGGAAGAGCAATGTCTAGGATTTGGGGCAGAGAAATTACTGTAGTTAACTCCTGCTCATCCACCTCCACTGGACTCAACACAGGGTTATGACTCAAAAAGTTGGGAAGAATATTTAAAGCACCTTTAATGAATTCATATTTAAAATTAAAACTAAAAACGGTTGCGATACATCCAGGCCTGACGATGCGCCAGCTTCTGTGGATTTTGAAAATATATAAGGGCCTGATGATATATCCGCACAGTTGCCTCATGCCATGCGCCCTAGAGAAGGTACTTCCAGTGGGTAAGAGACCATGACACAACGGTCAACTCTTTATTGTAGATGATCCAAGGCTGTTGGACAAAGTGAACTTTAATGAAAAGTAGGCGACTGAGTGTTCCAAATCATCGTGCTCTTGCAGTAATGCTGCCCCACAGTGGCGGATGAGGAGTCACTTTATACAATAGATGTCTTAGTGGGATCCGCATGCTTGAGAATGAGAGGCGCCAGAAACACCTTCTTGATTGCTGTAAACGCCTGCAGGAACTTCTCAAAAAAATAAAAACGGAATGTTTTTCCTGGTTAGGGGTACAGCAGCATGGCCAGCTGCAAGAGGGCAGAATTTTTCAAAAGATTGTTCCCAAGAAGCTCCACAAATGCTTCTGGGTCATGGGAGTGGGCCTCATAAGTATCACCTCGAGCTTGTTGGGGAATGGAATAATTATCCTTCGGGGCAAATTACCAATGAGGATAACTTTATCCTTGAAAAACTCACACTTGGAGGATTTCACGTAAAGCCAGCCTTGTGCAATGCAGCCAACACCGCCTCCAGGTCCTTCTCATGCTTCTCTGGAGTGAGGGAATGTATGAGGATATTAATGTATGCCACCGCACTGGAGATCAGAAGGTCACCTATCATGTCATTGATCATCTTCTGGAATGTGGCTAGAGCAAATTATCAAGCTTAAATGCATTACACAGAGCTGGAAATTCCCCTTTCAGTATGAATTGCCATAAGCTACACATGACCCTTTGCCACCCAAATCTGTTTAAATGCATTCACAAGATCAAAGAAAAAAACCTGGGCTATTAAAATCTTCTGGCTAAGTATCTGCTCAAGGGGAAGGGGATAGGGATTGTGATCGGTTATGTTATTAAAATGTTCATAGTCCACACCGGGCTGCAAGGTGCCATTGACCTTTCTGAGCAAACGCTAATGGAGAGGCAATTGGCGAGGTCTTTCCAAACACCCACCCTTTCATGAGAATATCATTCAACAACACCTCCAAGGCCTTGTCATCATGCTTTGTATAAGGGTATAGAGGACAGTTGATGTTGATCATATTTACTGTCATACAGAAGGCAAAATCATACTCAGAGTGGGTGGTAAGACGGTTGGCTTTTTCCATGTCAAAAATATCCTGAAATTGGGCCAAGGTAGGGGGAAAATCCACTGGCAGCGCTGTGAGGGATGGCGTTGAAGCAATTGACCCCACTGAACCCACAGGAAAGAAATTACTGATCAGCAGGATCTCACTCCTCGCGTGGGAATTTCTCAATGTCTAAAGATTGTGCTATTCGTTAATATGAAACTGTTGCCACAACCAACAACCAACCCTCAGGATAATGGGAAATGATAGATCTGGTACCGTGGTAAACTAATTTTAGAAGCTAAACCCATGTACCAAGTATGCCACCAGGCACCACACCAGGTAGCAAGTCATTGAAGCTGACAGAGCACTTAAAATGGGGGACCCTACGTCTAAATTGATATCCAACCCCTGAGCAACATTCAGACTCATAAAGTTCCCAGTGGATCCTGTGTCAACAAAAGCTCGATGGAGGCCATTTTAGCACCCAACTTGATCTTTACTTGTAACAGAAAATAAGCATAATCTTTTTTCTTCTCCATGGTTGTGAGACACACTCAGGAGAGGAGGGATGTCCACTGAACCATCCTATGGTCCATCCGCGGGAGCAGAGGTCATGTCTGCCATTGGCTGAACAAACCCACACTCCATCCCTCCCTCCAGAGACAACCGAGCACCAGAAGATTCATGTACACCTGATCACCCAAAATGGCAGTATCAACCATGATAATATAAGCATCAGGACCCCCATTAGTGGGATGAGGATGCAAATAAGCAACCTCAGGAAAAAACAACACACCTACAATTACAACTCAATCTTGCTCGCCTCCACGAGAAAAAGGGGAATACAGTCCTCTTCAACTCAACCTATGAATATACCTAATGAAGTTGGGGCTAAAGAAGATGTTTGGACCCCAGCATAAAAGCCGCAATCCACTTAATGGGCCATCCTCATGATATAAGCCCCTTAGCCAACAGGTAAATTTTCCATTCATATAACTAAACCAACGCAGCACCCCATTCATAGGGAAGGATGGAGAAGGATGAAAATTTGAATCGCTCCAGTATGTCATGGTGCGTGCTGATAATAACAAAAAGACCAGGTTGAAACTCTGGATGAGTGAATACCCAGAACCACAGCCAAAATACTCTAGATACAACCCATATTGACAGATGGAAAATGAAAAGGCAGCCATGAGGACTAGCCAAGGATTTTCAAAATTAAAATAATTGCCACTAACACTTTTTTCAAAACTTTAACCCTCACAAGTTAATTTTAAATCTATAAATTTTGTCAAGCCCAAAATGGAATTAGGGAAGAAAAATGAAGCAACAGCAGTAACTGTTGGAAAAAAATTACCTGTATGCTTGCAAAAATGTGGAATTGAAACTAAGCTCACTCCATTTAGAATGTGTCACAATACGTTTCAGCATATTGACTTATGAATTGTTTCTTAATAAAGACTCAGTCCAACCTGATTTGGTGTATTAGCATCAAATTTGTAGGGGAGAATATTCACTTCATCATGACCGTGCTTGGCGTGATGATGATGATGCCTCTGGTGGATGGCAGGTTGCACCCACGGCCACGCCACATATGGCTGGCATTATTAGTGGGAAAATGATTGCCCATTCTTATAACTGTTCAGGATGGGCTCAATTTCAAAATAAATGGGAATACCTGGCGGATGGAAAAATTTTGTCTAAAGTTAACTTGTGTACATTTATACTTGGAAGAATGTAACTTGACCTCCCTGGCGGAACTCAAACCTGTGGATATCCCCTCATGGGGCCCCATGCTACCTACCTCTCTCTGATGATGGTTTCTACCCTATTTTACTTTCTGGCACAGCTTTTGAAGTTTACCCACCAACTCTTTGGAGGTAAGCATATGTGGAAGAGGTGCGATTTGCAAGGGATACACCATTACCTACCTCTCATTTACCACATGGGCTAAATATCACAGGGTAACAAGAGGTACAACCATCAGCTTTTCCCTTTTTTTGCTCAGGAAGGGAATTTCTTTCAATCTAGCCGCAGAGTTGTTCCCCAATGCTTACAACAACCATGACAGGTTAGGCGCATTAAATTCTTTAATACCCTATGGGACCTATCATATGTGGCCTGGCCATGGGTGCAACAGTCACCCGCTGGATGAAGCATTGCTCATCTCCCAAGTAGAATTGCACTGGGAGGGAAAATTTGCTGGCAAAATTTGAGCATGAGCCGGTTGGTCAGGATGAGATTGATCTAGCCTCATGAAGATTTTAAATGACGACCTGCTGAAATTGAATGTAATTGTGTTACCCTTGGTTAATGCAAAATTATATTTTCCCCCAAGCCACAGCACTGAAGACTATTGTCCCACAGGTATGATTGTTAGTCAATTTTTTTACTTTTATTTCAATAAAAAGTTTTTTTACAGATTTTTCCCCATTTTAATTATGCTCTCTATCTGATAGCCACTTCTAAATAGGTGCCATGTTTTCCAAGTCTATGCAAAGACTGGGCATTTTGGCCATAATTACAACTCTGCTGCCCTCCTTACTCAAGTGAGGATATTGTTATAGTGGCTCCTGGGGTTGACCCTCATTTTAAGTAACATATGACTTCAGGATGTAACCTTGCTTTTTGAGATACTTTATCCCCAGTGGATGAAGTTTCATGACCTTCCTGTAAGGTCAGCATCCCAAGTTTCAAGAGCGGACTTGGGGCCTACTATGGGCCTAAAGAAAGAACTGCGGCAGAATCTGTGGCTCCACTTTTAGAATGTCATGTTTACTAGTGGGTATGCTGGTAACAGTGATTGTTAGGCACCATCCTTCAATTATTTCCCTCCTGGTAAAGTATCAAGTCATATGGATGGCTATGCCTCCAGCATTTGGTTTGTGTTCTGGGTATACTCACCCTAATTGGCAGTCAAGTCTCAACTTTATTAGTCGGATTTATGACAAGGCCTCTCATAATATGGAGAGGTGCTAAAATTCAGTTAAGCTGCCAAATGAGTATATACATAGGTGCCTCCACCCACACAGGCAAGGCTTTATATAATTTGAAGCCTTAAAAGAAAGCAAACAAGATTGCTCTACCTAGATACATATCATTCCTGGGCTATAATGGGTAATCTATGCTGAACAAGAGATCACTAAACAGGCATGTCATTTCTGCTATCAAACCAGCTATATTATGGCCTAATGTAATCACAGAAAGAGCATAACGCACTGCAATTACAAATACATTCCTGTTGGCAGGATCCCTAAAGTCGAAATTAAAACTTACCTCTGACCTAAGACCAAAGAATGGCTTCTGTGTAGCCTTATTGATATTGTTGCTATGTAATGTCAACAGCAAGAGTTAAATTTAACCACAAATAGTCTTGGAAATGAGAAAAAGTGAAGCGCCTTAAAGAGGAAGCTGAACTTTAAATAAATCCAAATTTAGTGTCTTACATGTTGGATGAGGGGACATCTTCAAAACCCATAAACAACATCCAACCCAAGTGGAATAAGTGGAGAAAAAAGCTGAACGCATGAATAAAGCTTTCTCAATAAAACCAATAATAAACTCAAAAAGCAAGAGCTTCTGAGAGCTTGGTAGCCTCTACCAACAAAAAATTTGTTGGTAAATTACCAAACTCACTGCAACGGTAAAGTCAAAAAGCCCTAATCCACTCTAACTAAGAAAAAGATGACAAAAGTTAATTCGCGCCCACTGAAAGGCTGATACTCAGCCTACATTGTTAAAGGAACTTCCATGACTAGTGCTTAAACCAGCATATCTGTTGATAGACAAGGAAACAGGCATGGTGAAAGAGTTCTGCGCACAAAAAATGGTAGCAAAAAATCTCAATCTAATAAACCCCCAGTGCCAAATGCCAAAACAAGATGGCGCAGTGGAAGCACCCCAAAGCTCAGCCTCAGTTTTTGATTACTTATCCAACTCAGAACATCCTCATACCTGTGGGTTGGGAAGCCAAATATAGTATTTAAAGCAATGATGATAGGGGGATGGATAACATAAACAAGGATGATGAAAATTTGTAAACTAAAAATTAATCATAATAAGGATGTAAATATATTTATCAGGAACTCAGGCATATAGACAGACCCAAATATTCATAATGTTAATTGTGACCCCAGAACTCAACTGAGGTCCTTCCAAATCAAACGATAAGCACTATGGACAGACCAAATTATAATTGTCATGTGTAACAGGAACATTGAGATTTAATTCATCGAGGAACTATATGGCAGTAGGATTTAAGTGTCCAAGGCACACAACCACTCCACTGGAAAGACCTTAAAGGTGATCACGGTTTATGTATCACTGCACATTCATGAGAATCAAAAAGTTCAAAAGCTTCTATCAAGAGTTCAGACCCAGAATGATGGTATTAGCTGAAGATTTAACTGTTAGACCAATGAAGATAGTTTTTACAATATGCAAGAGACAAACGGCAAGGCTGATGACATACTTGCATACCTAGTGACCTTAGAATAAATTTAACAAGGATGATGAGGCTGATGACCCCTAAATTTAACTAGGTGGTCTTACACCAGCAATGGTGAACCAGTTTGGATCCCGCCTAGACTATGTCTTGGTCTCATCAGACCTAAAATTACTGAGCTCATAGAGAAAGATACTCACCAACTCTTAAAGCAACTATGTGATTGTTTTAAGTGGTTATCAATATGGGGGAAGTACCAAAGTGAAAGTAATAATAAATTTCACCAATAATGATAAGGGACCCTGAATGGCACAAACTGCTGAAGTTGGATTTATTAAAGTTATTGCAAATTTCAACTGGCACCTTGGGATTGACCCCCTTGAACGCTGACCAGAATATAAGATAAGCTCAAATAAAAAACTATCAAGTACAGGAAAACAAAGACCTACAAGAGAACTGCCAACATTAAGCAGTTGATGTATATTTTAACAGCCCTCAAGCTCACACGGCTGGACAACAAGGAATGGTGGATTAATTATTTCATAATGCATAAGATGTACAGGGTGCTGATATCTAAAAATGACGCCAAATGCCAAACAGATGTGAACTACCATTACCAGAGCCTAATGGGTACAATGATGAAAGAACTTGACAAGTATCAAGAAAATCCAATCCCATAATAGGCTTAGGAAGGTAGAAGCGCTAACAGCATCATATCTAGTGACTCTGATATTATGAAGGATAAGAAAACGGGTTTTATAGAGCTTTTCCAATATAGTCAACGTAGCAAATTGGATACAAAAACTCTATTGACTTAGACAAAACAGCGCTAAAGCTATGCTTAAATGAAATCAAATTTATACTAGTTGCTGTAACTACTATAAACGAAATAAAGTGAGTCAAGGAGGCCTAAAAGGGCAAGACTCCTGTAACCAATAACATGTGCATCAAGTTTCTAATGCAATATGCAACCGCATTGTTACAGAAATGGCCTGTTACTTAATCTCTGTCTAAGCACCAGTCAACAGACCTTAGCAGAACAAAAACCTGGATTGTGCTTTTTTAGAAAAAGGAGTTTCATCACAACCTTCAGAACTGGCTTCCATTTGCACTGTAAAATGCCGACTATAAGATCTTTTTTAGATCACTGTAAAATTTCCTAATGTTTACAGTACCCAGGACGCTCTAAACATCATAAAGCAGGTTCATTATAATTTTAAAATCCGACACAGCATCATATTAATCCAAAACTGAATCCAGAATCCACGCAGAATGGAAAACAGCCTTTTGATGTTCCTGGATATGAAAAAAAGCCTAGGAACGAATAGCATGGCTCTTCCTACAATTGTTTTTTAGCATTAGTTGAACTCTTCCTGCAATTGTTGATGAGGGCGGTTGACATTCCCACCGAGTTCATTAGCTGGATCAACACCCTATATACAAGGCTTTTATTGGAGATAATCCTCATTGATGGGACAAAAGGTAAAAAATAAATTGGGAAAGGCATTCACCAAGTTGACCTGATGTCTCTAAATCTCTTCAAATTTTCAGCAAACTTAATTTGGAAGCGGCAAAGTCAAATAACAAGGTATTATCCACCCTAACCAATAGCCTGTTCGAATTCAGGCTTTGTGGATGATATGATAAAAGAGATTACATTTAAAAAGTGACTGCATAGCTTTAAAGAGATCCTTAAACTCTACTAAAAATCATCAAATGCAAAAATAAACATTAGAAAGCCCGTCTTAGCATGGATTGATACACAAAGGCTATGACCACATAACGGTTTATAACTCAAAAGCTATGCAAACGTCTAAGTACTTGGGTGTTTATATTAGTACTAGGGATTGGCAGCTAAAGAAATGGAGAACGTGATCCTGTCCAGCATGTCACATAAAATGACATAATTGAAGAATGCCTAACTTAACCTCAACGGGATACTGGAAATTTTATATCTTTATCTTGTCAAAGCTTTATTACATGGTTCATGTTTACCACAAAGCCTTACTAAAAAATACCCAATTACTATTGTGCACCTTCCTCTGGTATGAGAACAAAGTGGCCCAATCGCCCTGGAGGCCCTTATCCATTAAAAATCAAGAGGGTGACATAGAGCTGATTAAATTAAAGACCATGTCATCAGATATGGGCAAATATTCAGTAGGATTATGCGGATGCATATGCGCTGCCCTGACCTAGCGTGGGGCAACAACTAGGAAGGCAAAAAAGGTATACCTGAGCGAATATTATACTTGATCCTTAGGAGGATGAATGGCGCTCAACCCAAAAGTTACACTTTATGCCAGGAGCTCCTATTATTAAAAGTTTTGCAACCAAGAAGTTTGGATGAACATTTAGCCTTTAAATACAAACGCTAAGATGTGGACCAGATTTGGAAGGATAAAGTGTCCAAACTCTACCAATTAGCACAGCAACAACTTAGGAAGAGAAAAACTGTATTTGGAACGAGTATCTAATAATCAAATTACTATAATAAGATAGTATCAATCAAAATTTGCAAACAGCCCCAAAAGAATCTCCAAGCCCCCCAATAAGGACACAAATACTTAACAACTGCGTGAAGGGTTAATCATGATACCTATACAGCCTCAAAGAATTGGTGGTGGTCCTAAACAACAAGCTTGTAACTTTTAATAGAGGTCAAAAATGTGGAATATTCTATACTGGGAGATTAAAATTAGGTAAGTAATGTAGCTCATGGTACCACTATGAGGACTACTGTTGTGCACCAAACCTGAAGAAAATATTAAACATCATTACATTGAGTATTCCGTCTTCAATATTTCTAGTCTATTATGAGACTTTTACTCTCTGGCGAACAATTTCCAGATATGAATCCCTCTTGAGACCTCATCTTTAAAGCAATTTACAAAGATAAATGATCTAACTCTGAGCCTTCTTTTTCAATAGTGTATATGGCTGTTCACTTAGCAAATAACAGCCAGGAAATTGAGCTAGGAGCACCCCATTACAAAAGATTGATACTTATTATTGTCATGATAGTTTTTAATAAATTTCAAGTTTTACTAAGTTCTCTTGCTTTATAAAAAAACCATTATAAGGCCAAACAACTGTCCTTTACACCCAAATCAATTTCCCAATGTGATGAGGAGTCTTAAAAACTTAAATCGCCTGGACAGTAAGCCTTACAATACTAGAACCAGAGCCAGCGCGGGCAATCACCAATAAGGATTGTTTAGTGATGCAAATTAATTAGCTCATCTCTGTACCAGCTGGGTTTCCCAAGCCCTGATTTATACTAAAATTAATCATTAACTCCCAAAAAGAGTCGCTCAATTGACTGGCAAAAATAGGCAAATTATGATAATAAACGCAAAACCTGCTTAATATATGGGTCACATTACACCAGTTCAAGGTGTGGAAAACTCAACTCAGCTATACAATGACTCTAGACACTTGGTGGGGAGATTCTGAGACTTTGCTCAGCAAAAATTCATACAAAAAAATCAACTTAAGCTAAAGTTCAGCGCAGAAGCAGGCTCTACCCAGCCTTTGTCACCTGCGTGGACCCTAAAAAGCATGCTATTATGAAAATATACTTTTACTGGCATCTCAGGTGGTGTCCAAAAATACCAAGTCGAGTATGGGGCCACTGCATTCCCAAACTGACCTTTATCTCCTTGGGCTTGTTATAGATTGTGGCACTTTTGTCATGGTTACTATAATGGTGCTGAGGGGTTTCTCTTCAGCCAACAACCCTCTCTAACTATAAATTATAAACTGAACCCAGTTTAATTAAACAGATATTATGGTTAAATTGAAAAGTTTTTAGAGTTTAGCATGCTTAAACTATAGAGAATTCCAATTTGGACTTATTGGAATTGCACCACCACTGTAATAGAGCACTCATAGAGCTTATTTAATTTGATATATTAGGCTTATGAGTCTATCTGATTCAGCTTAACTCAGAGGCTCATTAAGGAGCCAATTAGTCAAAATCAAAATTAAAAAGAAACTATATCTACCTAAACTATATAATTGAATAATTGGAATGAAATTAACACTTACCTCTTTTGCCTAATATCCAAACTTATAAGAAAAGTAAGAATGAACTATATTCAACACAAACCTCTCCTAATCATTTTCAACTGGATAAAACTGTCATTTTTCCTCCCCCTATTATCAATGTTTTAGTTAATTAAAGCTAAATAAAGATATGGAGCTTTATTAATCACATAAACCTTTAACTGAGTATCTGTGCACATGTAACCACAAGATAAGGTGGGCACTTCTGGATTTTCAGAGAGCTTTTTGGCCAGTACCTTTGATATATAAATAACCATTAGTTTTTTAAAGTCAGCGGGCTTTCTAGCGGCATTATCTGTTACCAATAAAATGTGCACTTTGTCAGTAATTTAACCAGAGAAGATATTATAAAGCGTACTTTATATACATACATGAGGAGGCATTATAGACCTCAAAGGACACGCCTTTATTCAGGATATCATGCCCTTTATTTGTCAAGATCTCTCCAACCTTCAAGGGAGCTTTGTCTTTAGTTCATGAATGAATTGGGCCCTTTTTAATCGATGAAGGAGCTTCAAAATCGCCTATATCTTTGTATCATTTGGAGTTATAGCATGATCATTGGATCTTTTAGAAAGTGGTTTCTGATTATTGAGGACAACTCATCAGAGCTTTGATTCATGTTACAACCATTTGGACTCTGTCTCTCCTGACTATATCCCTTCAAGATCTTGTCAAAGGAATACATATCTTTGGAGGAACCTTTGATTAACCCAATTAACAAATAGCTTTTATCTAAATAGAAGCAATGTAGTATTCTGGGCTACATTGGTATACCTTCTTATATGGTCCAGACCATAAAGCATTAAGCTTATGAGCTCTTACCCCAGCTCAGTAATAAGTAGAAGAGTACTGTGTTCTCCTAGTTTTCATTTTGACATGATGGGTTTTTAAGCATTCGCCTGTTTGGGTTATCTTCAGCTAATAGTCCTTAGGGACTTTACCACTAGAGCCTGTAGATAAAAATCTCCTCTGCTAGTCTTCACATAGCTAGGTTTGCTGTATCTGGGTAGAGGTCTCCAGTATGGTTTGGACGCTAGAGAGAAACATGAGGTTCCGTCCATATAGGCTAAAATTTTAAGCATCTTAATAATTTGGAGATAGCTTCCCCAGTTAAGACATCAGTGCTTCAGGAAGATGTTCATCCCATCAAATCATATTAATTTTGCGCCATTTTACATGGTATAATGATAAGAGTACTATTAGCTCACTATACAGCCCCTTTAGTAGAAGGGTGATATGAGGCCAAAACTTAAAATATTCTCATCAGCAAATTGAGTTCAGTTACCATCTTGGACATGAAATATGTAGCATTTTCAGACAGAAGAACTTTTATACTACCATACCAGGTGAACACTTGATTAAGCAAGAAAGAGGCAGTGGCTCAGAGTTGATGGAAACTACTAATATGGCTTTACCCAATTTTGTGAAGTAAATGATGGTAAAGATATTGTATTTATGTCCATACATGACAGCTGTCAAGGGATAATTATGTCAATACTGACATTGGCAAAGGGTGAGGTTGGCCTTATGACTTGATGTTGATAAATTACATTGGAAGAACCTTAGCTCACGATAACAATTCATGAATGGATAATAGCATAGATGGATTCAGTAATGCCTTTCCCATAACATCAATCCTTAGGTCACTGATAAGTTTCTGTAGAGCTCCATATACCACAGCATTATGCGCCTCCAGGATAATAGAGGTCCTATCCAGGGGCGTATGTAAGGCAACCAGGCCATCCCTACGCGTTCATATAGAAACCCTTCTTTCATCTTTAAGCTTGATCAGTTAACTACCTTAGTTGTTCTTAAACCTCAGGGATCTGGTCCCACATCTTGGGTCATCCAATCAGCTCATAAACCAAGTCTTAGAAAGCATATAATGTTAGTATAGGTAAGTGGGATAGCTCATTGGCATTCTGAGTATAGCTCCACACAGTGGATAATAGAGGAGATGTAGTTTTGTACTTGAGGGCACTATGAGCAAGTCTTTTGTCAGGGTCCTACATTTGTTGCAGTCACCCAAAAAATGCATAGTCAATTGAAATTATGATTTTATTCCCATAAATGAAGGGGTAAAAATGCATTATGGCCAGCAGAACTGCCAAACAATTGTATTCCATAACAATAAATTTTCTTTCTGCCTTTGTCAGTGGTATTCTAAAATAAGCAATAATGCGATTAATATGATTAGTTTTTAAATTATGCTAATATTTATCCAACTGCGATGACACTAGCATCCAAGAACAGGTGAAAGGCTTGCCAATTTTGGGGTGGACTAGTATAGGAGCTGACCTTAGGCATCTCTTAGGGAGTCAAAATACTGCTGTTGTTATTTTTATCAATGAACAAGATCTCTTTATGAAGTAGATATATCAATGGCTCAGAAAGTAAAGCAAAGTGAGGAATGAACTGTTAATATAAACTAATCATTCCTAGGAAGACCTGTTTTCACAAGATATTTTGTGAGAAAATCATTTAATTGACAAAAATTATTAGGCAATGTAGATATCCTTTTTTAGTAATATTGTGGCCCAAAACTCCATCTCCTTAGGGAAACACTATACTTAAAGGGTTTTAGCTATAGGGAAGTTTCTCAAAATAAAAACGATGAATTCTCTTAGGTGCTGAAGATGTTTGTTGATGTTACATGATAACACTATAACGTCATCCAAATATACCTACTATGAAGGACATTTTAGGTCTCCAAGAATTCCTTCCATTGTCTATTGAAAGGTTATAGGGGCGCTGCACAACCCATGGAGCATATGGGTCATCCTGAATAACCCTTTGCTGGAGATTAGTGCGCATTCCTCCCTGTCTTTGGGAGCAAGGTTGATCTGCCAATATTCACTGTCAAGGTTCATAGCAGAGAGGATTGATATCTGGTCAAAACTCATAGAGAATTGTCAATATGAGGTAGCGGATAGCTGCCCTTCCAAGTTATTGCATTTAGTCACCTGTAATCCCTCACTACTAAATGGCATCCATATTCCTTGTAGACCAGTAGTAATAGAAGAGACCCATGGGCTTTGAGATGGCTTCATCAGGCGGCCTCCAATAACTGTTTTAACTTCTAAGTCACTTGAGCTTCTTTTACTTTACATTTCTGATAGGCCTGAACAAAATAGGTTGAGTATTGTTGGTATGCACCTTGTATTGGACCCCTTCATCATTTTAAAAATCTTCTGAGCTTTTAAAAATATGTCATAGTACTCCTTAATCAAGGAATCTGCCAATTGTTGTTGCTCAAGAGTAAGAGAATCACCAATTTTTACCTCCACTTGAACTATTATGGGAAATCATAGAGCCCTAAATTTAGTGAGAGACCCACAACCAATGAGGGAGCCAACTTTGTCAAATAAAAAATGTAGACATAGGCTATCAAATGAATTCAATATTTAAGGCCCCAGGAGCCACCTAATAAGCTGGATAGGACCTTGCATCCCTTCAAGACACGGGATGTTTCCAACCCAAAGGTGGTACGTTTACCCTGCTAGCTGATCTGGGGCATACTCAGGATAAAAAGTTGGGTGTTTAAGCCACCCATCTGGTTTTCCACATCCTAAAGTCACTCCTCAAGCTTAGTAAGATGATTGTGTCTGATTCTTCTGATCAACTGGTGCAGAGGATTTAGCAGACCTGCCACAAATTTAGAGTATTTTTGACACATGTTCCACAGGTCAAATCCCATTTTAATAATAGGACGCCAAGAGGCGCTCTAATACTTGTTATAAGTTTGACACCTGGGATATTCCCAGATAAAAAACTTTACACAAACATCATTTTGTGGTTAAAAAAGAAGGGAAAGAGCGCCAAACATAGTTTTAAAGTATAAACAGGTTTTAAGTTAGTCAGTGATAACGCGTTTAATCAAAACTCAAACTTGGTTATACTAATTAGAAAAAAAATTGCTCATGAATAGCGTAAGCTTGATATTAAAAGCTGTAACCCTATGACCCTTTGCACCTCCAATAGTATAATTATCAACATTAACTAAGAAGATTGCTAGATTATTTGAAGTCTCCCATCTTTTCAATATAACATTATTTCCAGTAAAAGAATCACCTTTTTATTAATTTTTAATAAGTTCAAGGAATAATGGAAACTAAATTTCAGAATCAGCCCCCTCATATTAAGCCTCTAACGCGCCGCTTTCCAGTCCCATCAAACCTGCAATGCTTTGTGGACTGTGGTTGTCTTTATAGGTTCTAAAATATTCGTAAGGGAAGACAAGTCTTTTCTTGGCACGCCGGGTTTCTGACAAGTTACAGTCTTAGTTTGATTGGTAGAATTAGCCACCAACACGGTTAAAGGTCCTTGATATGTAGGATTAGTATGCCAAGACATGTCTGAGGCTCGCTTATAGAGTGATTATATTCTCCCTATAACTCCATTAGACGAGAAAGGTGTATTGGATTTGATTTCTGTTTCCACCAGAATCTGGGACCTAGGAGGGATAATGACCTTACTGACAGGATAAATAGATATTCCCTATTGGAAGTCAACTGTAGGGGTAGGTATCTTAGTTTTTGGCCTCACTACTCAGTATTTCAGCCTCTCAACGGATTTGAAATGCTCTAATAGGCAAATTAATGGATTTCTCTTCCCTTTCTCCCTTAGCAGGTTTTGAATGATAGGTGGAACGTGGTAACCCAGTATGGAGAAATACAGATCTTTTTGCCAATCTTGGTGTAAAACTTGCCCAGAATCTGCATGCATATTAGTAGGTAGTAGCTATCGTTGTCCAAGAAAATCACTGTGGCAGACAATAAAGTGAACAATAAGATGGACAACAATGAGTAAGCCCTGAGGAATCTAGTCCAGGAGGGTCCACTGATTTCATATTCCAAAGTGTGATTACAGTCAGGAGTGACACTAATACGCCTCATAAGTCAGGAGGAGAAAAAGTTGACTGATAAACCAGTGTCACAATGTCCAGGACCTTCACCTTAAGTAACACTACCTCTACAAAAGTGACATCATAGCCAAAGTGAGTGATTAAATAGATATCATTGTATATAATATGTTCATTGTGGATGTCAGGAAGTTTCCCCAAAGCAGAAAAGAAATAAATTTAAGACTTTATATACAGCTATAATGTCAGTAATGTCTAGTCCATCAGGAGCAGACAAATTGAAGCACTCAGGCTTTGGGGACTATGAGTAAGTTGTTGAATCATAGATTCATCAGCATAGAGAGCCTTGAGTCCTAAGCTGACACCTCTTTTTTTCCACCTCATTTAAAATTTTATTTTAGTATTAACTCACTTGGTGATTGAAGAACACATAATGAGAGCAGTGGTTGCGTCTATATTGAGACTTTAGTTTTCTTCCAACGTCATGGATATGAGGTCACCAATATTTATTAGATGTGGAATAATGAGTCTCTTTGTCATGAAGCTCCATGATAGCCTCCTTAATTTAAGGATTAATTTGAGTAGCTTCTTGACTCCTTTGAAGTAGAGCACAAGGTTTTTGTCAAAATAGAAAGCATATTCCACAGCGGCTATTTCATTGTTTAAGGTAACCTGCTCACA
Organism: Massospora cicadina; assembly: GCA_022478985.1. Taxonomy (NCBI): domain Eukaryota; kingdom Fungi; phylum Entomophthoromycota; class Entomophthoromycetes; order Entomophthorales; family Entomophthoraceae; genus Massospora; species Massospora cicadina. Next base: position 207,998 of record JAKSZP010010553.1, read on the forward strand.
GGAGGCTAGGCCTGATCTTTATAATAAAAACAGTTAACAAAGTTTGAATAGGAGTTTCCCTATTTTGGATGTATGCACATGAAGGATTGCTTCCAAATAGGCAGAGTCAAATTTCTACCAAATTATTTAATAAGGGAAGCCTTTGCTTGAACTCAACAGTAATTCTTTTAAGTAAGGCATCATTATTTCCCGTTACTACTGTCAAGGAAAGTCCAGATATGTTGAACTTCTTATCTGTTGGTAGCCAGCTCCACGGCCCCATCATTCACAAATAGGAAGGTATGAATGTTCTTTATACCAAGGACAAACTTCTTCTTGAAGTAAGGCTTAAAGGCCTTGATAGGCTCAGAGAGAACATGTATAGCTGGGGTTGAGGATCCACGCATTTCTGAAAGTTTAGTTTCAAGAAGTTTAGTCATTAAATTTAATTAATTTCTTAGCAAAGAAAATCGAAATCCTTTTAGTGATTTTCACCTCAATTATATATGTGTGTTGTAGCAGCCTAGGAGCTGATAACCTGGTGAAATGAAGATTTTTGGTAGTCTGATAAGCAAGTATATGCAACAATTCCTCTTGTAGATTATTTAAATACTGAAGTCAGTAGGACATCTAATTGATCTTGGCATCCAAAGTAGTTTGATGGGCTTGTTGACTAGTGGTCATGTCTGAACACTTGGTTTTTAATGGCAATCTTGTCATGAAGTGTGGTTAAGGTCAAATCAGCATTAAACAGTTTTTTAATGTCCATTTAAATCCCATAAGCTACCCCCCTCAATTGTCTTTTCAGGTTCTGAATACAAGATTCATAGTCCTCAACTCAGGCTGGATCAAGTATGGATGGTTCCCCAGTGGTCCTGGGGCCTTCTGAGCCTCTGGGTCCTTTTAAAACTTGTGGCCCTATGAGGCCAAAGAGGTCAGGGGACCTTCATGCTTGTCCACGTCAAATGTTGGCTGGGCATTGGCTCCTCATTGAGCTGGCGGATCCAATTTTCTAACTTCTCAATACAGGACCCATAAGTTTGCTGTTTTTCATTTAACTGGGATAATAAATTGGTCACAACTTGTTCCAATCAACCATGAATGGTCTCTGAGGCATTAGATATCTTCTGATAAATTTTGTTGCAAAGATATCCACCAACTTCATTATCAGTATAAATGATTTTGGTTCTGTAACTCATTGATTTCTCTTCAGTTATCAGGAAGGCTTCTCAATTGTCCTAACCAAAATAAGGAATAAGTCACAAATACTTAAGGTGTTGGGAAATGAAGATGCTGGATAAGGCTGAATTGTTTTTGTATCTCCATATGTTATAATCCCAGAAGCTGCAGCTGATGGTGAAAGGAAGGATGTACAAACATCCGGAGGTATGAATAAGTTTGTGAAACTCCCATGGCAGTACTATGGAGGGTGGCAGTAGTGTATAGGTGCATCAATTTCTCTGCAACCTAGGTGGAGCAACTTCAATTTGATCAATTCCAAATTTGTAGAGTTATATAAAGTAAAGCCTCAACAGTCTTGGCTAGTTTGGCTGATTTAATCTGATAGGTTGAGTCATCGGGGCCAGAAGGATAATGTCAGGTGAACAGCAAGTAAGAATTAGACTGACCTGACAGCTAGGGTGCCAGAGCACCTGAACGGCAAACCAGAATGCCCAAGGAGCTGCTGCTGATACAACAAATATGGAACCAGAAAGGAGTTCCACCAACTTCTGCTGGTGAGCCAGAATTTTGTATAGGCACAATATAAAGTACCAGATGCACACAGCCGTTAACCTCAAGGGGTACAAGAGCATCAGAGGATAAGGCGGCATAATTTTCAGTATATAAAAACTGAATTTTGGGGAAGGTTGTTTTAATGGAAAATTTAAGGAAAAAAATTGACTAACAATTTTCTCAGTGCAATGCGACTTATTAAATAGTCATCAATTTGGAGGGAAACCAAGCCAGGATTGGGTCCCACAAGTTTGACCTAACTGGCAAACTATTTGGGAATGGGCGGGTTAGTTCCCTGGGAACCAACATCAAAAAATTTGGTGTTGGGCTGAGTCACTGTCAGTTTGACCTCAAACGTCCAAACCAAGGCTCAGCTATGTTTCCAATGGTGGGTGCAACGGCGTTTGGCCTGACGAGTGGCTGGAATCCCCCAAGGCCACCCCACATAGGGGTGGGACCATTTGTTTGGGAACGGGTTTGGGATGCCCAACCCACCCATGCTTGGTCGCTGGGCTGTTCATTCAGTCAGTGACATTGCATCAGGCGCAACGCCCAATTTGCCAGCAGGAAGCTTCAAAACCTCATCAATGGTGTCTGATGCTATTATCTCCCCATCAGGGATGGTGCCTGAAAGATTTGGGAGGGGGGAGATTTTTCAATTGTCATGTTAACCAAATCACAACCATTGGCATTCCAGCTGATAGATCGGTCTTCATACTTTTTTGACCATTTAAAATCTGAGCATCAGGCTGATTGACGCTCAAATTAGTTACAATCAATTTCATTTCAGCGATCTTAGTGCAGATTTCACTGATTCCTCATAGCAGTTCTGCTGAGGAGAGTGTGGGTACCAGAAGCAGGATCTGAAGTGGAAGGGCTGTTACCCAGCACTTGTCTACCATGTGAGCGAGATTGCCCTGAGTAACAAGTGGTATGGCCATCCTCTTTGGTACCTTCTTACTTGGGAATGAGAAAATGGCCCAATTGACGCCCAAAGGACGTTCCCTGGGACTTACATTACCCTTTCCTTATCTAAGGGAATGGCCCCACCACTGGGAAACTGTATGAGAGACACATTATTGTGCACCCTGGGTAGCTTGAATGCCATTACTGTCACCAGTTTTTTTGGGGGGAGGGGACGGGGAGCCTCAGGGTGGGATATGTGGAATGCTTCAACCAGGTCCATGCAATTCGCGCAATTATGCGCCTTGACACAACTGTTCTCATAGGCTGGCTACCCTTTCCAGGCCACAAGATATTGGATGGAACGTTGCGATTTCCGGTATTCCTGGATAGCCTCTACCTCAGCCTCTTCCTCATTTTTGACAATGATTGGTTCCTGTTCCATGGGAATTGCACCCTTGAAGGGTGACAGCTGGGAAACATGGAAAATGGGATGCTGCTTTCAATGCATGGGGAGCTTCAGTCAGAATGCCCCATTACCCAATACCTCCTCCACCAAATGGGGACCTGAGCGTTTACTGGCGAATTTATGGGAAGGGGCCTGGATCTTTAAGTGAAGGGTGTCAAGCATAACATAGAAGCCCACTGTAAACTCATGACCTGGAAGATGCTTTAGATCCACGAACTGCTTGTAGTCATCTATAGCTTTGGTGAAGTGTTCCTGCACCAAGGCTTGAGTTGATCTAATATGAGCAGCGTGATCCGCGGCAGCTTGAACCTCAGGCCACAAGCACTGTCTGACTGGAAAAGAAGGACTACAACCCAACGTTGCTTTGTAGGGGGAAAACCCCGTGGACGCGTGGGTCCCATTATTGTAAGCAAATTGGGCAAGAGGAAGGTCATCAGCCCAAGTATCCTGTGCAGCTGCAGCATAGCAATGCAGGTACTGTTCAAGAACTTGATTGACCCGCTCAGTCTGGCCATCATACTGAGGATGATACGCTGTGGAGCAACAGGAGGATATTTTCAGGATTGATAGGAGTTCACTCCAAAACTGCGCGGTGAACTGGGAGCCACGGTCACTGATGATCTCCTGGGGGAGATCAAACATCAAAAACACATGGCGTATAAAAAGGTGGGCAGTCTCTTCTGACGTAATTGTGGAAGTACAAGGTATAAAAAGGGAAAATTTTCGTGAAATGATCCACCACTACCATCACCACTGTAAACCCCTTAGAACAGGGGAGCTTGACAATAAAGTCCACGGACACCAATGTCCATGGGCCCTCCGCCTGCTGTAAGGGGTGAGGAGGCTTTTTTGCCAGAACAATCTGACTTAGCCCTGGTGCAAGTAACACAATAAGCGATCCAGGCCGGAAATTCTTTTGTCAAACCTGCCAATTGTAGGTCCATTTGATAAAATTGATGCATTTCTTAGAACCAGGGTGACCAACCGTGGGGGATCATGATGTGCGCGAAATACCTCAGTTCAGAAGGAGGGGGGAACCCAAACGCGAGATCTAAAATATATAAGACCCTCCTTCAGTGAGTATAGGGAGTGTTTATGCTTCTGGTGATATAACTGCTCGATCAACTCCACGCCCTCAGGGCAGCCCATTTGACTGGCTAAGACCTGAGCAACCAATGGAGCGTTGGGGGCCAGAGCAATGTAAGAAACGACAGGGGGAACAATTGACAAGATTTGGGTAGTAGGAATCACAGTAACAAGATCCACTTCCTCCAGATCCGCGGAACTGTGGGCAGGGCTGTGGCTGAGAAAATCAGGAAGTACATTTAGTGCACCTTTTATAATTTGTATTTAAAGTTGAACCAGCACAGGTCCTAATAGGTTTGGGCTTGCCGATGTGCCAATCTTTGGGGTTTATGAAAGTACAACAGGGCCTGGTGATCCATGCGAACCATTAGTTCATGTTGGGCACCCTGTAACAGGTACCTCAAATGAGTTAGGACCCATGCAACGGCTGCCAACTCCTTGTTGTAAATAGCCCAAGACTGCTCCATAGAGGTGAACTTTCAGAAAAAGTAAGCGACTGGGTGTTCCAAGCCATCGTGCTCTTGGAGCAACACCGCTCCAACAGCTACTGATGATGCGTCGCATGCAACAATATACAGCTTGGCGGGATCAGCATGTTTCAAAATGATAGAGGGGATATGAACACTTCTTTAATCAATTTGAACGCCTGTTGGCATTTGTCCATCCATTTTAATGGTACGTTTTTCCTCTAAGGGGGCGGAGTGGGGTGCCAAGCTGTAAAAGTGCGGGGGAGAACTTTCTTAAGAAAACGATGGTTCCCAAGAAACTTCATAGTTGTTTCTGTAAGTCTTGAGACCCAACCTCCTGGGTTATATCAGGAAAAGTTCCCTTTTAGGAAGAAGAAGGGACCTAATGGCCCTGTGGAGCCCTTGGCTCAATTGGGGGACTTGAGCCATGTAGTGAATGAACGTTGTGTCACTGCATTGGCACCAAAAGACCCCACCACAGTTCCCCATTTGGCTGCTTCTGAGTTGATTGGGAAGATAACAGAGGTCTGCAATAAGGTAATGCAGGCCAGAGGCCTTCCACAGCAGCTTTCACCTCCTTTGAGCCCCACTCCACAATCCTTTATGCCTTTAGGGTTAAGAAAATGAGCCCCAAAATTCAAAAAATGGCTCCCAAGTCAGGAAACTGGGGTTCAGGACATGGAATCCGAAATTCCGGGCCTGGGAAAGCCAATCTGACTCAGAAATTCATTTCTGGGAGAATTGAAAAAATCTTATAAGATTTTATTGAAATTGACCCTGGCAGGACCCAATTTGGCCGTACCTTCCATCTGGGTTGATCCGCTTATGTTTGGATCAGTGAGGGTCCCTCCCTGGCAGATCTAACGCTTACATTGCCAAAGCTTTGGTAACCTGTGCATAAGCAAATGAAAAGGCCCTGAACCCTGATGGAGTACCATCAAGTACATCAGCCATCGCTGCCAAAGAACATGTATTCCAAGGCCCCTTTTCCCCTCTTCCCATATATAAGACAAATATCTCTTTAAAGAGTAGTTGTCAGTCCATTCTTTACCTTAAACCAAATAAAGCTTTTTCCCCAAAAAACCCACCCTGCGAGCTCCGCTGTGTATTCACAATACTTTTGATTAACCCAGCAAAGTACGCAGCTTTCTGCATCCTAGGGCCGATGTTCATGGAGTGGGCTCTCCAAATTGTCAATCTGGTGATCCACTGAGCGGGGATTGTGATCCAAGAATTCATCACCAGCCTTTGAAGCCTATCCGCTGCTCCAGGAGAAACATTAGATCACCCCAAAATCTTCTCAATCTGGTTTCCATTCGGCACCCAGTGGACCCACTTCAGGATCACCCCATACTCCACGGACTAGTCAGAGAAAACAGCCAATTTGCATTGCTGATTCTATAGTAGTTTGGCGCAATTTGGCAAAAGTGAGGCTATGTCTGCTAATTGTGATTCTCCACGTGGAGGAGAAGACTTGCTGTTTACACAATCGCGAGGTGATAACCAGGCTCCAAACAATCCAGGCCATTTTGCCAAGGATCAATATGATCCAAATTTAATAACAAAATTGATCTGCTGCACCAACAATGCACCCGAACTACATACCCAATCTGAGGACTCTCAAGGGGTACAAGATGAGGCCCAAGGCCTCCTGAGGGTCAGATTGATTTGATTCAATTTGATTCACAAACTGATTATCATTTTAAATTTTGAAATTTTTATGATTTCCAAAATTCTTTAAATTATGAATCAGTCCAAAATGGATGGAATGACAACCCCAAAGGTCAACAACTGTAAACCCAAGAGGATTGGTCATCCTCTTTGCCTCCTCCACCCTTAGGGAATGCCCCAGCAAGACCCGCGGTTGCCCCCATTGCAGCCATTTGGTTTGTTATGAGGGCATTTGGTATGTTTATTAACAAGTATTTCCCTCACCAGAACAATAGGGGATCCACACTGCATTTACTCAGAACTGCTATGCCCTTGGCATTCTGGCCCTTCCACTGGGTTGTTACGCACCCAGGCTGGAAGCCCAGTCTTACTCTAATCAGCAGATTCCATGACAGTTTCTGGGTAGTCAGGGTTGGCCATTCCCAGATAGCATTCAACTTATTAGGAGGGATTGCAAAACCATCTTTAAGGATGAGGTTTCTGAGGAACTTAACCTCCTCCTTATAGAACTCACACTTGGAAAGCTTGAGGAACAAACCTGCCTTAAGTAAGGCGGCCACAACTGCTTCCAGGTAAGTAGCATGTTGTTCAGGAGTTGGGGAGTGAACCAGAATGTTGTTGATATACGCTACAGCGCAGGTAAACCGGAGGTCACCCATTACATTATTGATCATGCGTTGAAACATAGTGGGAGCATTCTTCAGCCCAAAGGGCATCACACGGAATTGAAAAATTCCCCGCTCCATCTGGATTTCTGTTAACCATTCTTGCCCTTCCATCACCCAAATTTGGTTAAATACATTAACGAGATCCAGCTTAGAAAACACCTGAGATTTGGCGGTTGCTTGGCTTATCGTTGGTTCTAAAGGCAGGGGGTAGGGATCAGAAACTGTGATTTTATTAAGGTGTCCATAGTCCACACAGGGGTGGAGAGAACCACCAGCTTTTTTTGAGAAGCTGATGGGAGATGCAATGGGTGAGGTCTCCTTGAACGTCCACCCTTTTCTCAACATATCATCCAACCAGGTGTTAAGGGCGGCCTCCTCCTCTGCTGTGCGGGGATACAATGGGCAGTTGATATTCACCAAATCCACAGTCGTTCAAAACCCACAATCAAACCTAGTGTGCTTAAGCAAGCGATCCACTTTACCGAGTCAAGAATGCATTGATAACACATTAAAATTTTTAGAAAATTGGATGATATGCCCGTAGGGAAGATGAGAGGCGTTATAGAACTTCAACCTTGAGCTTTCTTAAGAGTGTCACTAGGGGGTATTCCCCCTCCAGTTGATCATTAGCGAATGACAGCATGTTAGACTCCAGGTAGATTTTGACATGTTGTCAGCTCTACCATCCCACTCCTAAGATCACTGGAAACACCAAGTTTGGCATGGCCAAAAAGCGATTGCAGAAGCTGAATTGGTGTATTGAAAACGTGACTGGGCGACGTACCAGGTATGAGGTTTGGGAAGCTGATGATGCAACCATCACTGAAGGGCCTGCATCCATGGCAAGTTCCAATAGCCGGGGCAGTTCTACACTCATAAAATTTCCCGCGGCTCCGGTGTCCACCAGAGCCTCAAAGGAGACATGATGAGACCCAACACTAATCTTCATAGGTACTAAGAAGTAAGAGGAGTTCTCTTTATTGATAGTTGTGGATGAATCCAGTGATACCAAAGAGATGGTGGTGGGGTCAGGGGAAACCACTAAGCTTTGGTGAGGAGTAAACTCCTTGAAAGTTGAGATGTCAGACCCTACTGACATGGGCAAAATAGTTGTGGCAACTATGGGGTATGGGTTTGGAGTTTTGAGTGGGACTGAACTAATGTGGGCAGAGATAATCTCCTTTACAACCTAATTTAGTTGGAAAGAATGGACCATTGCTGCGCCAATGTATGAGAGAAAGGTGAAAATGGCTAAGAATAATGGTTGGTCAATTATTACAGGCGAACAGCAAGTAAGAATTAGACTGACCTGCCAGCCAGGGTGCCAGAGTTCCTGAACGGCAAACCAGAATGCCCAAGGCACTGCTGCTGATACAACAAATATGGAACCAGAAAGGAGTTCCACCAATATCTGCTGGTGAGCCAGAATTTTGTATGGGCACAAGATAAAGTACCAGATGCACACAGCCGTTAACCCCAAGGGGTACAAGAGCATCAGCAGATAAGACGGCTTAATTTTCAACATATAAAAACTGAATTTTGTGGAAGGTTGTTTTAATGGAAAATTTAAGGAAGAAAATTGACCAACAATTTTCTCAGTGCGATGTGACTGATTAGATAGTCATCAATTTGGAGGGAAACCAAGCCGGGATCAGGTCCCACAAGTTTGACCTAACTGGAGAATTATTCAGGAATGGGCGGGTTAGTTCCCTGGGAACCAACATCAAAAAATTTGGTGACGGGCTGAGTCAATGCTAGTTTGACCTTGAACGTCTGAACCAAGGCTCAGCTACGTTTCTGACAGTTGGCATGATGGCGTTTGGCCTGATGAGTGGTGGGAATCCCCCAAGGCCACCCCACATATGGGTGGGCCCATTTTGTTTTGAATGGGTTTGGGACACCCAACCCACCCATGCTCAGTTGCTGGGCCATTCATATGGTCAGTGGCATTGCATCAGGCGCAACGCCCAATTTGCCAGCAGAAAGCTTCAAAACCTCATCAATGGTGTCCGATGCTATTATCTGCCCATCAGGGATGGTGCTTGAAAGCTTTGGGAGGGGGAGATTTTTCCAATTATCATGTTAACCAAATCACAATCATTGGGAATTCCATCTGATAGATTGGTATTCATACCTTTTCAACCATTTGAAATCTGAGCATCGGGCTGATTGCCACTTGAATTAGTTACAATCAATTTCATTTTGGCAATCTTAGCACAGATTTCATCTATTCCTCATAGCAGTTCTGCTGAGGAGAGTGTGGGTACCAGAAGCAGGATCTGAAGTGGAAGGGCTGTTACCCAGCACTTGTCTACCATGTGAGCGAGATTGCCCTGAGTAACAAGTGGTATGGCCATCCTCTTTGGTACCTTCTTACTCGGGAATGGGAAAATGGCCTGATCAACACCCAAAAGATGTTCCCTGGGACTTATAGATAAACATCATTGGTGCCACCTTTGCAAATCTCTCATTTTTTGACAGGTATTTCTTGCTGTTTGGAGTGGACTTAACTTGTCACACTCATTCCTTCTTCCATTTGGGGAATGTCATCGCCAATGACCCAATTATCTTTGGGAAGGTATGTCTTCACCTGAGAGCTTTGGAAGTTACCTGTCAAGAAGCACAAGTCTCAAGTTTCCAAAGATTTTTGGACAGTTCCTATAATGGCTAAACAATTATATGTCACTATAGCATCAGCAGGCTTACTATTAGAAAATTCATTACTAAGGAAAATGTGCACTTTGGCATTATCTAAACCAGAAAAGATAGAATAAATCGTAATTCATATACCTGGATGAGGGGATAATTATAGACTTTAAAGGGAAACGCCTTCATTCAGGATATTGTCCCCATGATTGGCAAGGTTTTTCCTAATCTTTGAGAAAGCTTGGTCCTTAGTTTAAGAAGAAATTGGGCCCTTTGTACTCAATTATGGTTTTTCAGAATTAACAACATCTTTTTCTCTTGGAGGTTTAAGCCAAATAATATGGAGGCTGCTGGGCTGTTGTTTCAATGATTGAGGGTCAACTCATCATATGATTGGTTCACTTCTAAACTGATTTAAACTTTGTCTTTCCTGAAAAGTATTAAATTCCATAAAAGGGTAAAACTGTTCTGACTAGGACAAACATTGTTTCACCCATCTTTTATTAAAATTAAATTAGTGTTATAAAGTTAATTAAAAAGGAAGTTGAGGTAATGTTGAATTTTGCCCACATTACCCAGCTTCATCAATTATAATTAATTTGCTAGTCCACTAGGGATTCATCACGCTAATGGATGTTGAAGTTATCATTTTTTATTGGTAACTGTTGATCAGGGATTTATATCAGAGAATACCTATTGATCTTCTGGATTGATGAGTGTTATGTTGGGGATGAACCCTAACAATAAACAAGCAAATAAGGAGTCAATTTAGTTATTGATAACTTGATTGACTTATAGGAGTAAATCAGGTTTAGCTGCCAATTGACTAAGGGGATTATGAGTTGTTGGCGAGTAATGCTGCCTGTCATAGAGCAACTTCGGAGTTAACCTTTTCTGGATTGCAATCTTCTGTTTATGGTAAAGGCACATTACCTAAGCAGGCTGTTATCAGATAGGGGTAAATTTGATGGGTATTGAGAGATGTTGAAACACGTTCTTAGTTTTAACTCAGAAGTGGTTGTGGTCTATTAGGGAAGAGAATCCAGATATTTCAATGAGGGAGATCATCGTTTTGCTTGATCATGGTGGGTTAATTCATTGGTGATTGATGCTGTTCCCAATTGGGGTGCCAACCAAAGAGTTGTGCACCAAATTCCTTATAGATTACCTTTTACTTTATTTACTTTAAAACAGATTATATCTGATTGATTATAGGATTATCAATAAAGTCAGATAATTTAACTGTTTGCAGTTGTGATTAAAGAAAAAAGAACTTTTTTTATAATATTGCTTTTCATGGAGTCTTCATGATGGGAATGAAGAATAACCTCTTAACCTTATACTAGGTTAAGCTCTACCAGACAAAATAGGGAAGAAGTCCCTACCATCTCAGAGTAATCCATTAATAGGGCAAGCACCAGGTTGGCGTTTTACCTAATCAATATCTTGGCTATCAACATAACTAGAATACTGCTCTTCGTACTACTATTGCCCATTATATTATAATATCAACAAGTCAAACAACCATACACAAGGAACCTGTGCATTTGAACAAGGGAGCTGAATAAAGTATTATTTAGAACAAGAAACAAATACCAAACTTTATTAATTGATATTTAATCTAGATTTAGCTTCATAAAGTTTCAACAATCGGTGCTCACTACAGGGGGTAGTTGAGTTTAGCCAAATTTAATAAGGAGATCGAGTCAAATATGACTTATAAGAACAAACTATGCAAGCTTTGGACATAACTTAAACTGACAACAAGAACGTGCTTAACTCGGCGTCACAAGACAGTTTCACTGCATTGGAAAAATTTGTGACAAAGGCTGAGGAAGAGGTTGAACAAGTGGGAAAACCAACAACAACCTATGCGGAAAAGTCAACTCCTTGAAGTGCAAGGATGGTGAACTGATCAAAGAAGCATTGTTTCAGAAGACCAAGCAAGTGGCAGACTGAAAATGCATATGCTGGCTTATTGAATAAATAAAGCGACAATTCAAGCATATAGAAGAACTGGAGGACCATAAATGCATTTGTGCACAAATGGAGGCTGAATAAGCCCAAACTACGCCTGAAACTCCATTTGTGAAGAATAACCCACACAGAAATATGCCTGGGTTGTTTGGAGCAATCTCAGAGATGAACCCCTAAAGTTACTCCCATGGTTAATAGAGTCGTCAGACAAGATTCACATGTGTGTGAAGCCACGTATGAATTTTGAAGCTCACCAAAATTACCCACAAACCATCAGGATAACACTCAACCATTTTTCCAATTATTAGATATGACAATGTTTGGTTTCAGTGACTAGCAAAAGGCAGTGATCATCATGAACTGCCTGAACACAGAGTGTCAAAATATTAAGTTACCCCATCTAAATGGGGTTAAGTGGTCTTGTAAAAAAGTCCAAAGAAGCCATCATGATAGAATTTGGAAGCCCTACACAGATGTCTAACCGCAAACAAGAATTTATAAGAATTCAGTTCCAAAAATATGAGACCCTAGTAGCTTTCACAGCCCAGTTCTGCAAGGGGTCACTGATCCTGGCTGGTGCAGAAATGCTGACAGATTTTGATGCCCAAATCGCAATGCAAGCGGAGTTATGGCCCTAATATGATTTTCACAGAACTTGGCCTCAGCGTTAGTAATTCAAATGACCACATCTCAAATGGTGGATTGTTTGAAGATTTTGGGAGCCAATTTTGAAGCCCCTAATTGAACATTCAAAGTGATAAAGACTCAAGCCCAAAACATTGTAAAATTTGCTGAGACAAATAAGGAGCAAGCTAATTAAGTCATGTCAGGAAACAAGCACAAATTACAAAAGCAAGTGAACAGGATGCAAATCCACTAACACCAGAGTGGTAAATCTGGACATGTAGTCGCCCAATGTTGAAGTAAGAAGACCAAGGAGCAGGTCACTTTAGTCCAGGAGAAGGATAAGAAAAACGGTCAGGAGTCAGGAAAAGGTCCTACAGTCTAGAGATGGAATAATCTGGCACTGTGGTATCCCTGCTCCTCCCAATATTATAAATAATTCCATAGATATTTCTGATATCTTTGTAGATGATGAAGCAACAAATCCACAATATTGGGTTGTTAATATGGACATGAATGCTATAAATTAAGCTAAAATGAAGGGCTTCAATCCCAAAAATTGTGAAGGAAGTGGATTGACTGTATGCTCATCATCTAGCGGACAAAATTAACTCTACCAAGAACCAGGATGAGTTAGCCAAGACGAGATTAGATGAGGAAAATGTGTCCATCTCATTTAGTATAATCAAGGCTTTTTTACTTATCTCTCAACATAACTAATTACTTCTCTCCATTTGACAAATAATGCCGCAATTCACTCAATAAATTCTTATTACAATATTTTGAGTATACCCATGCAGATACCTTTGTTAACTGAGTGAGAGTGAGGGTAATCATTGACAGTGGAGCGCCCATAAATAACGTTTTGACAAAATTAGTGAATTTAATGAAGATTTCGCTGGACCTAGAACACCAAAAGGAATATGGAATGGCTAGTTTATATATGACAATATCCTGTGGAGCGTACAGTGTGCTTCCACTACAGTTTGGTTCCCTTATGGTATCAGATCCCGCCATTGTGTTGGAAAATCAGAAATACAATATCCTGATTGAGACGTCTTTCCTGAGAAAATATGGAGTGAAATGTAATTTTGAGGAGAATACCCTGACCATTTTGGGGAAGACCCTGCCCTTGGTATATCAGCGGGAAGGAAAGCCACCGCTGACTAAAAAGAACAATTTTGTAAAATTGATTTACAATGATGGCATCTTTCCCATCCAGTACAAGATGGTTGGGAGAAAATAAAGAGAAACACCAAAGGAGATCCTAGAAAATCGTGGGATCCCCTTGAGAATGAAAACCTTGAACATTTTACTGCTTGGGATGCAAATAATCGTTAACACAGGGTTAATGCTCAAGATTTCAGAGCAACTATACGGAGAAGTTGTTAGCCCATAGAGGAAATCAAGAATTGAACCAGCATTGCACCAAGATAGTTTTACTGTGATATGGAGAAATAAAAGTGTTACCGGCTAATCTGGGAACAAGATTATTGAAGATAGCCAAAAATTAAGTTGTCGCATTTCTCCATTCAATACTGATAGTAGAGATCAGCAAATTCCATAATTTCAGAATGCTAACTGGAATAGAATTGCTTGTGGAAACTGCTGAAAGTGTCAATGTCTTAATTGATTGAGAGCATCTGGCTGTATTATTTTAAAAGCAGTAAGAAGAGGTGCTCTGACTATTTAAGAAGTATTAGGAGATATATGACTAAGATGACCATGACCTAGGATGCATGAAGAACATGATCCACAAGGTTGACATAGGGGAAATTTGCTGATATGAATGAAACTGTTCGAAGGTCTAAAGCTGCTGAAGCTTTGGTCAGCAAAGAATTCAACAAGGTTGTTGAGCATGGGCTTTTCATCCCATCGTTGAGTCCATGGGTGAGTCAATCCTTATAATAAAAAATATGGATCAAATTGAGTATTGATCAATTAAACCAACTGAACAAAATCACTAAGAAGGATTCATATCCACTGCCAAGAATTGACAATGCACTCAATTGCCTAGGGAACGCCAAATAATTTTAAGTGAAGGACTTGATTTCAGGATTTTAGCAAATCAATATGCCAAAAGAGGATCAAGAAAAATGTGAAAGCATTACTGCACAGGGACTTTATCAGCTAACCCAAATGCACCAGGTTTGTGTAACGTGCCAGCCACCTTATAAAGAGCAATGGACTCTATAATTAGTGATCTGAAGTAATCCAGTGTCTTGGTATATCTGGACTATATAAATGTATTCAGCAGGGCTTTCATGGACCATTGAAGCACTTAGAAGAAGTGTTCAAGTACCTGGTGATGGAGAACTTGAAAAATCAGGCCAAAGAAATGCCATTTCTCCAAGAAGTTTGAGTACTTAGGGTTTGTTAACAACTACAGAGGGCTGCAACCCCAGTAGCAGAAGATTATGGCAATCAAACTGATGTCATTCTAAAAGAGCATTCAGGATATCCAAGTATCTCTTAAGATGGTCTTATACTATCACTGATTTATAAAAGTTTGTTAAAATTGTAAAGCCTTTATTCCACTTATTAAAGGATCCAAAAAAAGAATCATGTGGAATATAGAAGCCTAAGAATTTTTTGATTAATTACGCAATATCTAATGAACAGTCCTGTTTTGAAGTACCTGATTTTGATAGGAAATTCATCATCCAAACCAATGCATCATTAATGGCGATTGGAGCTGTTTTGAGCCAAGTGGATGAAGATGGAGCTGAACATCTGGTGGCCTATGTGAATTAAACAATAACACCAGTGGAGATCTGTTTGTACTGTGACAGAGCGCAAAAGCCTCATGGTAAAAAATGCGTACAAGCTATTCCAAGTGTCCATCCATGGAATGCACTTCAAAGTAGTGACAGACCACTTGACCTTGCGCCAACTCTATAGTTTGAAGGAACCAGAGGCACAACTGGCACGATGGGTACTAAAATTACAAGCCTATGATTTTAATATAATACACTGGGTCAGAGCGGCGCATCAAAACACTGATAGACCATTAAGATTTCAGCAGCCCATATTTTTTATCATTGAGTGGACAAATTATTCCAAAAGCTGATTGAGGGCAATGTGAGGGACAACCCCTGAGAAATTTAAGGCGCGCTAAAGAAAGTGATGAATAACCCTTGAGTTGAGAACTGGACAATTATTCAAAATGATTGACATAAAATATTTTTTATTATTAAACTGTCAGACCAATCAGAAAGTAATCCAAACTCCACACAAAATCGCTGACTACCCATCCTGTCGCATGGAATGACAACTATAAAAACCTCATATGAAATTAACAGGATACAGGCTAGTGCTCCCTGGATATGCATGGCACACTGAGTCAATAGATGCGATGAGACCCCTGAGTATCAGCACAGGAGGCGCGAAATATATCATAGTGGTCATAGACCATCTAAATAGATGGTTCAAAACCATAGCCCTGAGAAAGGTGAATGCCGTGAGCACAGAGAAGTTCATTTTGGATCAAGAGGTTTACAGGTACAGATTCCCTCAAATGATCTTGAGTGACAATGGAACCAACTTTACCTCCTATGTAATCTTAAGACTTAGTGAGTTGATGGGGATCAGAAGATTAGTATCTTTTTCATACAGACCAGAAACTAACGGAATGGTGGAAAGAATAAATGGAATGCTAGCCGCAACGCTAAGAAAATTGACTGCAGTATAAAACTTCTGCTTGGGGAACTTACCTAAGTTTGATTACCTTCACCTACAGCATAAATCATCACACAGCGACAGGGAAAAGGCCATTTGAATTACTTTATAAATGAAGGGCAGCATTTCCACCAATATTGTATTCTGCTGTAGAGCCAGCAGTGGGGACGAGTACCAATCAATACTTGAACTGACTGTCCTGTATTATGATCAAACTGCAATTTCTAGCATTTGATACGACATTAAAGAAAAGGATAAAGCAAATTCAAAGGACAACAAGGATTGACTAGAATACTGTAGTACCATGTGAGGATAGGGTAGCCTATTGTGACACCCACAGTTTTGGACTAATAAATAAGCTGTATGATTTGTGGTCAGTTATATTGGAAGTGATCGCTAAGAAGGTGACTGATGCCTACATAAATAAGAACAACTTAAATTGTTGTCTAGTAGTTTGGTCCATGCAAAATATATCAAGTATTGAATCTAGGATAGAAAAGTACTTGTTCCCAAAAAACTAATGAGAATGTAAATAAAGGTCAAGTCCTAGTGTTGGTCAAGTCCCAGGTGGGGCTGCTGAACCATGATAGGTGGTTAAGTCTTAACATAAAACATCTTAACCAAAATAACTGGTTAAGTTTAGGAAAAGGAATTTACTGAACCAGAGTAGGGGAAACAAAAAGATGGACCTCTATAACTAATAATAGGTTAATTCTCATTGCAAAAAAAATAAAATTAAGGAAAATAAAAAAACATATGATAAAAAACATAAAAAATTTATAAAAAAATAAAAAATATTTAATTTGAATTTTTATGTATCATCATCAAATAGCATCTGGTGATGTCCCCTAATGTTAATAATAGGATCAAACCAGTTTAAAACTGAATCTACCACGAGTAGTCCAGAGGTGGTGAAAGAATTCAAACGCTTGGTAGAATTAGGACGGGTTGAAACTGGATTTTCCAGGAGTAGTCCCTTAAGAAAATGAATCCCAGCCTGGGGGAATACAGGGAACTAGGAATTGAAAGCTTCCCAAGAATATCCTTAAACAATGAGGCGTCATAAAATACTGACCTGGGGGAAAACAGGTTTTCTAGACCTTTTTATTGGCAAGAACACCTGAATCAGGCTGGCACAGCATGTGGCAATGAGAACCGCACTCTGTGGAGGTGACAGTTGGAGGACACATAATGGAAACATGCTAAGAAGGACTAAACTAATATGCACCAAGAAAGGAATGGTGATAGAGCAATACCACTCCAAACTTAAATCATGCTGGCAGACTAAGTCAGAATACATGGGGTGTACGCCCCTGGAAAATAAATATCTCTGGATGTCAGGATTTAAGATAGATTTTGATCAAATTCCCTTCTTCCAAATCAGGCCATGCCAAATCAGTCGTTGAACCTACCTGAGCTAAATCTATTTCAGGATCATCCTCCCCTATTCCTGAGTCACGTGGGGCAGCATTTCCACCCATTCAGTCAGGTGAGCGATGTATCCATTAAGGACGCCCACAAGGAGGCCATTCCAGAAGACCAGTAAAGATCCTGATCGTATGAGGCCCTGACAATCTCAAAGGCACCAAGTCCCAATGCACCCTATAAATATTGAAGCCTTTTAGTTCAATAAAATATTTGGTATTCTAACCCATTTTTCCCGTTTCCTCCTTGGTGCTCTTTCCAAATTTTCCAGGTTTGAGCCACCACAAACCCCAGTGCCAGTCCAAAGAACTGTAGCGCTGAAAGATGCGGTGCTCACATCAGGGGGCTCCAAGCTGTCCTAGTGAAAACATCTATCACAAAGAAATGGAAACCAATAGCAGCCCTGATGACCAAATGACTGTTAATTAAGGAGCATTACACAATGGGTTAGTACCACACAGTATGCAATGCCACCCTCACAGCTGGAGAGGCTAGAATTCCGTGCCGCCTTCCAACTCTCGCTGCCATCCCTAGATGGGAGCCAATATCAACTCCAGTATGAGAATATCAATGATATCATTCAACAATTAATAAATTGCATATACTCTGAGGGCGCCTGATCCAGCTGCTCCCGCGCCTCCTCCATACCTTCCACAATGCGGGACCTCTATACCTCAGCCATATTGCCCACTAGGGAGCTTACCCTGAGGCCTGAATGCTAACTTCGTAACTTTGTCCACCCTGCTATCCATCACCTCCTCCAGTTAGTTGGATTACACCATCAGGAGGTCTCCCAGCAACTAGGGCTCACCCAGAATTTACATTCTTACATTATTGACTTCTATGACGCTGCCTCCTCCTTCATGCATGACAATCGTGGAGCTATTCTTGAAAACTGACAATTTATAAATGATATTCATGACCAGATTGTAGTACTGGATAGCGGAATCTCCAGCTACCTCAAAGAGCAATTTCATCAGAACGCCCAACTATTTGAAGTGACATGGACCCAGCGTCTACTTTAAGTCAAAGAACTGGTATGATCCCTACAACAGCACTACCAAGAGCTGGCCTCTCAGGAATACCCCCACGGGTGCTGGGCCAGAAGGCCCTGAGGGGCATCAAGGGCCAGCTGGACCCTAGGGACCATGCGGGCCTCAAGGGCCCCTGGGCCCTTCAACCTTGGGCAAACCTGAAGACCCCTGGCAAAGGGATATAATGACCATCCTGGCTGCCTTACGGGATCAAATCCAAAAGGTGGCACTAGGATGCAAGCTCCGATCAGACAGTGTCCCCCTTGACCCCAGGGTCTCCATTGAAGCATTATCAGATGAGATGGATAACCTCAGCACCTTCACAAGGATTACTGACGCTCGTATCTCCCAGCTTGAACAAACTTGTTGTGGGTTCAAAACCCAGTTGACCACCAATAAAAACCAGCTCCATCTACAGAACACTGAGATTCAATCCTTAAAGGAGCAGGTTGCAATAAGGCTTCTGCTTCCACCCTCATCCAGAATTGGGACTACATCCAAGAGGACTTAGAGGGCTTGCAGAGGCAGTCAGATCAGAGGGTCCCTCAAGATTATGCGGAAATGGAGATCTCAGAGCCGGTGCCCATCCCAGCATTAGCACCCTTTTCACTCCCATTGTAGCTAACTTTGTTCCTAGTTTCAAAAAAAAGGTTCACCCCCGGACAGGAAAGTATTGCCTCCTTCCTGTATGCCTTTGAGAGTTCCATGGAGGAGGCCACTGATTGACAAAAGGTGAAGCATATCCACTCCTTCCTAGACAGCACCACCTGGGAAATCATGACTCCCCATTTGAAGGAGTGTAACACCTGGGAACAGGTCTGCACCACTTTGATCTAAGAGTTTGGCAGCAACCAAACCCTGGCCAACCAGAAGCAAGCATTCATGGGCATACGACTGAACAAAAGAGAAAACCCTATGGAGTTTGCCAACCAGTTCTACGCCCAGGCACAGCCTTTGGTCATGACGAACTTTATCACTCTGGACGATGCTATCACCGCTGTCATCTCTGCCTTGGGGTCCTATCCTGAGGTCCAAATGCACGTGATCAGGCAGAATAATGGGTTCACCTGTATCAGGGAGATTAAGGAGGCTCTCAACGAGATTCCTGCTTTATTCCTACACTTTAAGACCACGTCTACTGGCACCTCTAACCTCCCTAGGGTCCATGTAGTCAAAAACCAGAAGAACTCCCATCCTCAATGCACCTATTGCAATGGCTTTAGACATAGCGCTAAGACTGGCTGGAAACGTCTTGCTGAGGAGGCGGGAAAAGGGCCGTCAGCATGAAGGACGAGGCGCTCCATGATGACATCCCTGCCCAGCCTCAAGTATCTCCTGCACATAAACCAGAAGCCATAGTTTCTGAGGAAGTAGTTGCGGTATCTGATGACAATAAAGACATTGATACTGCTTACTCTTCTTCTGATGATTCTCCCAAGTTCCTTACGTTACTTCCCCAGCTTGGAAGTTTGGTCACCCTAGTTGCCATCTGGGTCCACAAGATTCCAGTTTACGCCATAGTCGACAGTGGCTCCCCCATGAACGTCATCTCTTCCAAGCTGATGAAATGCATCAAAGTTGCTCACAATATGCTGCAATACATGAAGTATGGCACGGCTGGCCCCAGTGCACCCAATCCATAGGGGCCTATTCCTCTCTACTGATTTAATTCAGAAAGCTCACTTTAGAAACACCCGTCATCACTCTGGACAACCCTAGCTATGATCTGCTCCTCGGGATGCAGTTCCTTTGAGACTATTTGGCGGTTCTACACTATGATGGTGATTTCCTCTCCCTTCTAGGACATCGAGTCCCTCTGGTTTTTGAGACTGCTCATGACTCTAGGGCTGAGGTCAAGGCCTGAGCCTGCCTACTGGAAACTGAAGGACAAATCAATCATCTCAAGTATCACATCTGAGACTCTTGAGTCCGACTACCCCCTCCTGCTGTTGACGGATTAGAGGGGATGCTGATCTACTTGCCCCAGAATACATACCCTCAAAATTTCAAGTCATCATTGACACCCGGGTCCATGTCAATATTCCCTTGGGGTATTTACTGGAAGTCTGAGGCCTAGACAACCCATCTCCCAAGGAAGTGCTGACCTGCCCTGGGATCCTTGATCCAGCGTATGCCTGATCTATATCAGTATTGCTAGCCAACCTGACTGACAGACCAAAAGTTGTAGGTCCAAACCATCCCACCGCTTACATCTGCCTGTTACCAATAGGGGCTGTTGCCGACGTTTGAAGCTTTGAGGACTTAAGGGACTTTGGCTTGGAGTCACCACCTCAGCTAATTTGGTTGACGCTAATATTGGAAAAAACCTCTCTGACAAACAGCGACTTAAGGTTCAGGAGCTCTTGAAGGATTACTCAGACCTATTCTCAACTTTGACCTATGATTTTGGAAGGATGAACGGAGTCCTCCACCATGTAGAAACCAGGGACACCCCCCCTTTTTGGCCCTGGACTTACCAAAAGAGCAATGTTGAAGAGGCCCAGGTTATGGTAGAACTCAAACAGCTGCTCGACGCTGGACTCATGGTCCCATCGCGTTGTCCTTGGGCCTCCCCTCTTCTGGTCCAAAAGAAGGATGGCAAGTACCAGGTGGTGATGAATTATTGACGACTCAACTCCATCACCAAGAAGGACAGCTATCCTCTGCCCCAGATTGACGATTCGCTCCATCTGCTTGTGGGTTCCCAGTACTTCTCAGCCATGGACCTTGCCAGCGGGTATTGGCAGGTTGAGCTCGCCCCCAAAGACCAAGCCAAGTGTGCTCTAATCGCCCATGAGGGGCTATTTGAGCCCACCAGGATGCCCCAAGGCCTCTGTAACGCCCTGGCCACGTTCCAGAGCGCCATGGATGGGATCCTTGGGGACTTGAAGCTCTCATGTGTCCTTAACTACCTGGACGACATTACCATTTTTTCGCGAATCTTTAACGGACATGTAGAGCGTCTCAAGGAAGTCTTTGAGCATATCAGGAAGGCTCTATCAAACTCAAACTTTCGAAGTGCTCCTTTTTCCAGCCTGAGCTAGAGTTTCTAGGGCACAAGGTCTCCAAGCGTGGCATCCAACCTATACTCAACAAAGTTTACACCATAGAAAAGATGTCACGCCCCCAAATCCTACGGGATATTTAAGTCTTTCTAGGTATGGTGGGCTATTACCATAAGTTCATCCTGCGGTTTGCTGACCTAGCCGAGCTGCTGTTCTACCTCCTACAAAAGAACATACTGTTCAAGTGGCAACCTGAGCAGGAACAGGCTTTCAACGCTTTATGTACGGCCTTATGTACTAAACCTGTTATAGTTCATCCTCACTTTGACCAACCTTTCTTTTATTGTTCACAGACGCGAGCAACATCACCATCAGAGCTATCCTGGCTCAGCTTGATGAGGACCAGGTCAATCATCCCATGGCTTATTTTAGTAAGATGATAAGCAAGGATGAGCGGAACTACAGCATCACCGAGAGGGAATGTCTAGCCGTCCTCTTAGCCATCAAACATTTCTGGCCCTACCTCTACAATACTCATTTTACTATTATTACAGACCACACTTCACTCTGGTGACTTCAACAAATGAAAGACCCCCATGGTTGGTTAGCCAGGTGGGCCCTACATCTGCAAAGCTATGATTTCACCATCATTCACTGCGCCGGCGCTATTCACCAGAATGCTGACGGTCTCTCCAGGATGCCAGTATTAGCAGTTCTGACCCCAGAGGAAGATCAGATCTACAACATGATAGGACAGCCCAAATGATGGGAACTGGAAACTCCCAAGGTTTAGGTTGAACTCTGCCAAATGACTCAAGACACTCAAATCAAGGATGGTTTACTCTACAAGAAAGTCAACAAGAAGTGGCTTCCCTATATCTGACCTTCCTCTAAAACTGACGTCATCCTGGAAGGCCATTCTACTGTAGGGCATGGTGTGGTTAAGAAGACCCATGAGTGGCTGAAATCATGCTGCTACTAGGACAGAATGGTAGAAGCCATCCAAGAAGTTATGGAAGCTTGTACGACCTGCCAATCTCAAGACTGGTCCAACCCTCGATATCAGCACTCAATTGTTGCCCTGACCAAACCTTTCAATGTCATTAGTATCGACGTGGTGGGTCCCCTTCCCACTGAGCTGCATGGTCACAAGTATATTATCCTAGCTATAGACCACTTAACTAAGTGGGTCAAGGCGATCTCAGTCCCTGCAGCCACCGCTAAGGCTACCACTATTTTATTGTTTGCTCCATTTTCACCCAGCACAGGTTCCCCCAGACCTTACTTTCAGACAATAGGTTGAACTTCACCTCCCAGGTAGTATAAGAACTAACTTCGCTATTTGGCACCACCCAGAGTTTCGCTGCCCCCTACCACCCTTCAACTAATGAGGTGGTAGAACGCACTAACGGAACTCTTATTTCCATCCTATGAAAGTTGGCCACCTCAGATCCTGCCTGTTGGAACCATTATCTGCCCAGCGCCTTGCTTGCCTACTAGTAAGCTATCACCATGTCATCAAGATGTCCCCATTCAAAGCCCTGTATAAGCGGGCACCTCAGCTACCCAGTAGCATCCAGCCCCTGCTTGAAGCCTCCAACCCCAAGAACTCTGATTTAACTATGAGGGCTCTAGCCAATGAAATTTTCCAGCCACAAGCCCAAGCCACTCAAGGCATTATCACCACCACTGAAAGAGAAACATCCCGATCAAATCTCGGATGACCCTCCTTGCCAGATTTTCAACTAGGTGACCTCATTCTCTTTTATCATCATTGACCTGGAGGCTGACAGAATAAACTTGATGTACTGTGGTCTGGACCCTACAAAGTCATACATAAGGTGAAGTCTGAGTACTCCATTTCCAACATCAATCAAGGGACTGTTGTAAATCGGGTGCATGGTTGGTTCCTCCAGCTGTATACCCCTCTCCAACAGGATCTTGAGGGGGGCCTTGTCAGGATTTGAGATAGAAATCAAATCAAATTCCCTTCTTCCAAATCAGGCCATGCTGAATTGGTTGTCAAACCTACCCAAGCTAAATCTATTTCAGGATCATCCTCCCCTATTCTTGAGTCACGTGGGGCAGCATTTCCACCCATTCAGTCAGGTGAGCGATGCTATCCATTAAGGACGCCCACAAGGAGGCCATTCCAGAAGACCAGTAAAGATACTGATTAGATGAGGCGAAATAATCCCAAAGGCACCAAGTCCCAACGCACCCTATAAATATTGAAGCCTTTTAGTATAATAAAATATTCGGTATTCTAAACCATTATATCCTGTTTCCGCCTCAGCGCTCTTTCCAAATTTTCCAGCTTCAAGCCACCGTGAACCCTGGCACCAGTCCAAAGAACTGTAGCGCTGACACTGGACAATCTGGTCAATTGGGGATGTATTTGTTTTTTTGCCATATTACCCAGCTATATCAATTAAAATTAATCTGCTGGTCCACTAGTGGATTAATCCCACTAGTGAATGTTGAAGTTACAAAATCTTATGATAACTATTGTTCAGAGATATATTCCAGTGAATATTTATAAATCTGCCATATTACAATATGCCAGATTGATATGTGCTTTGTTGGGGATGAACCCTGACAATAAACAAGCAATTTGGGAGTCGATTTATTCATTTATAACTTAATTGACTTGTAGAAGTAAATCAGGTTTAGCTACCAATTGACTAAAGGGATTATGAGTTGCTAACGAGTAATGCTGCCTGTCATAGAGCAACTTTCAAGTTGACCTTTTCTGGATTGCAATCTGCTGTCTATAGGTAAGAGTCACATTATCTAAGCAGGTTGTTATCAGATAGGGGTAAATTTGATGGGAGTTGAGAGATGTTGGGACACGTTCTTAGTTTTAACTCAGAAGTGGTTGTGGTCTATTAGGGAAGAGAATCCAAATATAAAATGAGGGATATCATCGTTTTGCATGATCATGTTGGGTTAATTCATCAGCAACGGCCGCTGTTCCCAAAGGGGTGCCAAACAAAGAATTGTGTACTGAAAACCTATAAACTCCACTTGCTTTTTACAATAAAGCAGATTAGATCTTATTATATACAGTTATTGGTAAAGTTATATTTTTGACTGTTTGCTCTGGTGATTAGAGAAAAAAGAACATTTTTCTATATTATTGTTGAATTTCAGGGACTCTGCATGATGAGAAGGAATAATAACCTCTTAACCTTATCCTAGGTTAAGTTCATCAGACAAAATAGGCAAGAAGTCCCTGCCATTTCAGAATAATTCAATATTAGGACAAGCACCAGTTTGGCGTTGGACCTAATCAATATCTTGGCTATCAACATAACTAGAGTACTGCTCTTTGTACTACTATTTCCCATTATATTATAATATCAACAAGTCAAACAACCATATAAAAGAAACCTGTGCATTTGAACAAGGGAGCTGAATTAAGTAATATTCAGAACAAGGAACAAATACCAATCTTTATTAATTGGAACTCAATCAAGGTTTCTTTTTTAGCACTAGGTGGTCCCAACCTAAAGGGGGATACACCAATCTACTCAATTAAGGTTTCAAGATCTCTAAAGCTTTAACAGGTGGTTGTCATGTGGGTAGTACCTGCTATTGCCAAATTTTTAAAGTTACATAAACCTGGTTCTAAATTATATACTAAAATAAATGTGTTCACTTTTATTTGAATATATGAAATCCAGAAGGGAGTTTAATCACAATTATATCAAGTGAAAAGCCAAATATACTAACTAAATCATCAGACCAACTAAAATATAGTAGGACCTCTGTATATTGAACTTCTTTATATTGAAAATCTCCATTTATCAAATTTTTAAGTCCATTGAAATTTTTAATATTTTATTGTATTTAGCTGAGGCAAGCCAACCAGGGGCTGGACAATACTGAGCTCTGAGGAGCAAAACTTATACTAACTAGAATTTAACAAACAGAAAGAGATGAGTGTATCACTCAAATTAAATCAAAAAATAAAAATAAAAAAACTAAAACTAAAACTAAAATGATACAACCACCAGGCATCAGAGTTGTTCATGAGGCTTATCTTTCTCCTCTGTGTCAGAAAATGGCAGAGTGCTGAGAACATGCATCTAAAATGAGGGTCAAGGTAAAAGTGTGGTTAGGCAGCTCAAATTTAGCTATGAGGAGGGTTGTGATGTATTTGTACAGGGCTTTCTCAGCCTTGAGGTAAACTTTGGGTAGCGTGGTGAAGGTGGCAATGTTGTTGCTGGTAATGTGGGTCTTGTGCCAAATTTTGTAACCATTGCAAACTTTTGTATTGCCTTGTTGGAAACTTGGTGGAATCAGAGGAAATCTTTTTTTAAAATTGTTTCACGGGGGAAAGAACAGGGGCAGGTATCCCCTTGGCCAAGAGTACATTTGAGCATTGCTACAGCCTTTTGGAGGGGGGCGACAATCAGGGTTGACAACAAACTCTTCAGTGAGTTGGTGGTCACTTCAGAATTCATAGGCATCAGAGCGTATAGCATAGTGCCAATTTGTAAATTGAGCTGTATAATCTGCGTTTAGGTACATAGTGAGGCCTAGTGAATTGACTAAGTCAGGGACAGGATTTGACAAATCATCAACTTCCTCCAAATAATTCCAAGTATTTTGGTCGAAAACAATAGTATAAACGGCATACAGGTGGGCTGGATTGAGTGGCTGAGTGGGGTTTTTGTAATTTACTGGGATTCATGCTGGCTCCTGATTAGGTGAAGTAGGAGAGGTGATTTAACATGTAGGTTCTTATTAGCTGAATCCATGGCAGTTGCATCTACCATTTTGGGTGGAGGGGGAGGGAGGATTGTGCCTCATTTGAGAAAAAGTTTTTATGTCAGCAATGGGAGCATCATGGGGAAGTTGAGCGTATGGGCTCCAGCTTGGGCTATGGTGGAGCAGCGCCACTTTGAGTGGTCCAGGTCAAGACAAATGGGGCAGATCGTGCGCCCTTTGACTACGCTGGCCCATAAAAGGTGGTTGGGGGAAGAGGGGACAATGGTGTGAGGGGGAATCAAAATGGCAATGTTGGTTAATATTGGGCATCTAGTTGCAAAGTCACAAGGGCCCGCAAGTTGGTGGCTCCATTGGGAACTAAAAATTGTAAAATGGGGTCAGCGCCATATACTGACAACACAGCTATTAGTTCATTGTATAAAGTTTCAGGGAGGAGAGAGGTGGGGAGGCCTGAAAATTAAAACCACAAGAGTGGTGTCATCAGGCAACTGGGTACAAGTAGTTAGGATGGGGGTTCCCTGGAACACCAGGGGAATGTTGGCTGCAATTGTAACATTGGCTTCACTTGTGAAGCCAAGGTCAAAGTACCCCTTGTAGGGGCAGAACTCAATAAAGCCTGTAGGCTGCATATGCGCCTGAGATAATTCTATGATTTGTTTGTCATTATATGGAAACAAGTTGCCATATTTGACCTGGAGGCCAAATTAATCTTGCTTTGGGGGAGCACAATGGGGCTACAAGGCACCGCTTGGGAACGGCAAGATGGAGGGTGAGATCCTTTGGGGAATTTATCAACCCAAGGCATTGGGGGGCTGGTCAACCTAGTTTGAAAGCGTTTTCCCACTGGGTGTAAAATGCTAGGGGGTTTTGCCGCTGCCACTTTGGAGCAGCGGGTGGTAGGGCTGAGAACATTAGTGGTTTTGCTGTGTGTCAGTTTTTTGGAGTTGTTTAGTTCTGCTGTAATTTACAAAATTCACTCAAATGTGATATTGAGTGGAAAGAAAAACCTGAAATTTTTTTAATTTTCAAGTTCCTACTTTTTAAATAAAAACAATTTTTAAAGTAAACTAAAAGTACTGTACACTAAATATTTTCTATTGGCCAAACACAGTAATTTTATTAAATAAATGCTTATGGGTTTCATCTATTTATTACCAAATGTCAGTTTAATAGTAAGGAGGCCTATACATGATTTTTACAAATTTCAGTGCTTTTCCTAACCTACAAATAATAATTAAAACAGGTTTCTGTAAATAAAAATTTCTATATGCTTAATTTTTCTTTGGGAACCATCAAATTTGATATATGGAGGTCCTACTGTATTTGTTAATTTTAAAACAGAAATTTTCAGACAGTAAAAATAGTCAACTTTTGTTCATGATAAGTTCCTGCTGCTTAGTAGATGTTATACCATGAACATTAAATTTTATGAAAGTACATTGTATTTTTATAAGATACATAAGGGGATAAATATAAATACCATACTATAAAAAATCTCACATCCTTAAATGTTGAACCATGTATTATACAATGATCTCCTATGCCCATACCTAATAGCTACCAATTAGTTTAATTTAAGACAACTACTTATTATATTTGTTAGAGCGTTAATGTTGTAAACTACTCTAACATAAGAATTTTCTCTCACTCTTAGTATATTTTCATGTGCTTCTGTTATAAAATTATTTGAGGTGGGTCAACCTTAAACAAATATCAACTAAAGAACTTTCTAGCTAGTACAGATTTTGAACTCAAAACCTGCACTAGGATGGAAGCAGTTTTACCTGCCAGGCTAACCACCCTTCTATGTGCTTCTGTTATATTTTATTCAAGGTGGGATGACCTGGGGATGATACTGCACCAATTAAGGGAAATTGAATGAATGGGAAAGGAGGATAAAGTCTGGAAAACCTCCATGCGCAGTGTATGATAGGCCAGGAACTCCATGGACCGCCTTTGCTATTTACTATCTCAGTTCAGGGCATTGGTGCGCAATATGTGCTTCTGTTATAAAGCTCATAAAAAATGTATAATAGATCACCTAAAAACACATTAATTACAAAAGAAAAGATCATATGAAACCTTTTATTAATCTATAAAACTCTTTATTTAGATTCTGATTGTATATAAACCATATAGTATTAATTCCATTTATTAAAAAGGGAGTTCTAGGTGAATAGATCCTCATTATAAGATAAATTAACAATTAGTAGTGTAAAATCTTTGCCCATTATGCATATCTTTCTTTCCTTTTATTGATATTAATATAGGTCCAGTTGTTGCAAAAGATTAGTAAATTTTAAATTATCTAAAAGGCCATTATGATGATACTTTTACTAAACGGCAATGTAATAATAAAATCTTGCTAAAATGCCATGAATATTTAGGATATATATGGTTTATTATATAAATTGATTCTATGATATTCTGGATACAATTTTATCTACAGAAATTTGCTTTAAGTCATATCTCTGTTCAACTAGCAGACCAACACATAAATTAATATACAATGAGCCAAAGAATTTTTGTTGTTATGTACTTTAGTACTTTTAGAGAATTCATATGAATTGTATAATAAAAACTAAAACTATTGTATAAAACATTTTTATCAAAAGTTAAAGTTATAAAAAAAGGATTAAGTCAACATATACACTTTAAACAACAAAATTTGATAAAAAATATCCTGGTTTAAAAGTCTGAGTTTCTCTAAAAATTATAATTATGATTTGCCTTAAGTAAGGTTGTTGCAGTAAGCTTTCTAAATGTTTCTTATGGATTATAAATTAAGTTCACAAATTTAAAGAGCTATTTCTATTGATAATGAAGCTTAGCATGCAAAGGCGAGCATATTAGGGTATTCCTAATATCAGTTGTATATCACTGTGGTATATAATTATCATTATATTGACTTAAATTCATTTATTATATTAAAGACATAGTGGTAAAAATTGGCACAATTAATGATTTCTTACTAAGGTAAATTATTATAAGACTAAAAGCAGCCCAAAACATAATTATAGGCCGTTAGAAACTTATTAAATTATAAGAAGATTTCAATTAGATGCAAGACCAAAATATGTGATTACAATATCTAATAGTGATCGAAAACAAGTCATCTAGGTTATTTTTAAATTTACTTGATAGCTCTCTCTGAATTAAGGTGGTTTAAGTGTACCTGTAGCTTAAAAAATGTCTATCTGAAACCTCATCCCTTATGGTGCTTTCCTTAGTTCAATTATAACATATGTATGGTAGATTCTTATCTTTCTTTACTTTTATAAAGTACATATTGTAAAGTCTTACTTCAATATTAGCTAGTAATGCTACTCACATTGACAGATTATTTTATGATTAAATTTAAAATTAAATTACATCCTTATTTATTCAGTTCCTTCTATATATCTAACAGCCAAATTTTAGACTATGATGTCTCCAATGCTTTTGATATCCATAATAAGGTCTTATCAGCAAACTGTTATAATAGTATGAATGGTTATATTTTTAACAATCAGAATAACAGTGTTTTCAAATATAATAAACCAAGCTATGCATTTACTACCTTTCTCACTATTAAATGCTATTTTAATTCTTACCTTCTGTCCTAATCTCTATATGCCTCAATGTTAGGGTCAAAATTATCTACTGCTTCCTTTACACAGAATATAAACATCATTAATGGTAAAAATTCAATTTACTGCATGATAGCGTTTTCACCAGATTAAATCTAATTGATAGCCATATTATAAAGGCAATCATCTATTGCTAAGCCAATAAGTTAATGTTGTGTAAATAGGGCTTTTAATCTATCCTGAAAATTAAAGCTCTTGTAAGATTAGAAAAATGAGCATCTATGAGTTTCTCACTAAATTTTACTAGCCTTCTAAAAAATATTCTTTATTATATTGGAAAAGACAGTATTAGGTTATAACTGCGAGCTGCTGATAAAATTTGGAGTTTTTTGTCAAATGGGAAACATAGATAAATTAAAAGTCTATTTATAAGCATAAGGTTAATAATTTTTGTTTATTGATTTATTTGGGGTAGGCTGACCAAGGGATGGGCACTACCAGTTGAAACTAGAAGCTATAGTGGGGGAAGTGAGTGGAAGTAAATGTGAAAGTGAACCTGTTGAGACACCCCATAGTAGATGGCTATTCCTGTTGTCAGCTGGTACTGCCAGGTGTAGTGGTAATTGGGTATCCTATTCCATGGGGCCTTCATCTATGAAGGAGCAGGTGTGTAGGAATGGGTCCAAGTATAAGAAACAGACTAGAAACCATGACACAATGAGTCTTTTCTGCTTTGGCTTCATGTATCCATAGAGCCAAGCCTGGAAGTGTTCAAGTGGGTGTAGGTGAAATCTATTGACTGTCCCACGGATGGTTAGTACTGTTCATTTGAAAGCATCCAGCAAGACTATGTCTATTGTCCACAATGCTATGGCTACTATGAAGGAGTGGAGCGTAGGTGGTATAAGGGATTCAAGATGAAAGAAAAGTAGACATCTTGAGATTGATGGCTCCTGTTTTTGTGGGTTTTAAACAGGAGCGCAACCTCATGCCATATAGCTCTTGATGGCGGACATGCTTCTAGGCGGTGGTGTAGGGTGTACCCCTCCACACATTGCACATATTGCATGACAAGTGTTCAAGCGGTCTGCTGTTCTGTATGTTCGTCGCAGGCATTCCTAGGTGTTTGCTTTTACCCTTGTCTGGAGGAGTGGGTGATGAGTGAGCCTCAATATTGCCTTTTGCGTTGTATAACATAAGGGATGTCCAAGGCATCCAAGTAACAATTTTTGTGATGGCCAGAGCCTTATTGTGTGTGTCCCTCTGGAAGAGTTGGTCCTGCTTCCATAGTGTGAAAATAGCTCTGGGTCTTACCTTTTCCTGACTAGTGTCCATTATTGTGACTGTCCATCCTAGTATTGGATGGTACGGAGGAGGCGTTTGAAGTGAGGGGGGTCCCAAGTGGGCCTGCAGCATTGGTGGCGGTTTGTGAGGTATGTGAGTAGGCTGGATGGGAAGTGGGGGTTGGACAGTTAGAGTGCCTGTGCAAGGTTGGCCCTGACTGCCCTGGATCAGTGTTGGCATGGGAGGTCTGGGGGCTAGGACATCCTCTATACAATTATCCAGTATGCAATTGGCGTGTCCCTCAAAGTCTATTATCCCATGCCGCCGCTTGAGCGTGAGCCATGGAGCACCTCCATGCGCACAGATGGGCGGGATTCTGGCCACAGACATCCTAGGATCAGGGCGCAGACTGAGGAGATGAACAAGGGTGAGAAGAAGATGGCGTGGGCAGGGGACCATAAGATTGAGAGGGTGAGTGAATTGGCAACCATTATTTGCCCTGTTAGACCAGTTGACCTTCCTTTAATAAAGCAACTTGGTTGGACATTCGTTGTAGCATGTTGTTCTCTATTGTCTCATTGGCGTATACCCTGCTTCCAGTCACATCCCAAGGTGGCGTACAGGGTTGGTTGAGGGAAATAATACAAAGGAAAGGAGGATGTGGTCACTCCTTTGTGAGAATCTTTGTGGTGAAGATACTGTGGTCCATTTAGTTGTGTACTTGCCTAGTTGGATAATTTCAGTCTTCATTTTATATTGAGTGTTGCGTTGTTCATGTTAGAATATTCCTCCAGGGTGTACTCCATCTGCGAGCATCTTCATTACTTTCTATTCCAACCACGCAGTCATCTGCAAAGGCTAGTATCTTGACTGCTGAATGGCCTTATGCTGTGATGCGAGAAAGGCGTGAGTCAGCAATGCATTCAAGAGAATCTATGCTGAAGTTGTATAGCAATAGACCAATGGGGTCCCCTTTCTTGAGCCCTCTGTGTGGTCTAATTGAGTCATGCAGGAAGCCAGTGCCTCACACAGCCATGGAGGCTGACTCTGTGAGCAGTATTGCCTAATCTATAAATCTGGGTGGGAGCTTGAAGGCTTTCAGACACTCCTTCAAGTAGGGCCAACTGACACGACCATATACCTTTTCCTGGTCCAGGAATACCCTGGCACCGGTTACTTTGGATTGGCAGATGTTGGCAATGGTGTGTATGTTGGTTCAGACAGTTCTTCTGGGTGTGAACCCAAGCTGGTTTGGAGACAGGACTTTGGCCGCTGTTTCTCTCAGTCTATTGGCTAGAATTTTTGTTAGAAGTTTTGTGTCTGTATTTGTTGATGCAATTGAAAGACAGCTGGAAGGGTCCAAATTACCACCCTTATTGAACAGGGTTATGACATAGGCATCATGTTCTCCTTGTAGAAGGCGGATGTCCATCAGGCTCTGATTTATTGATGCCAGGAGGAGGGGTGCTATTTGCTTATAAATACTTTTTATAAAATTCATGATGTATCCTATTAAGCCCTGGGCATTTCCTACACGGTTCGCAGCAAACTGTGTCCTAGAGCTCCTCCTCTGTGATCAATTTAACTAGGTTGGTGTTGAGCGGTGTGCTTTAAATTTTGGCGCTGTTTATGGAATTTTTATTTTTTGGGGGTCAGTTGGGGTGTCATGGTTTAGCTTTGTGTAGTAGCTGTGCACTTATGCTGAGACATCCGCTGGGTTGGCTGCCACGGTGCCATCTTCTTTATGGACCTGTGTGCATGTGGGATGATTTCCTCAGGAGTAAAATTGGTGGAAGAAGTATGTTGAGCAGGTCACACCTCATTTTATAAGCTTACCTTTTTTGACAACCTAATTCTATGTTGGTTCTTGAAGAAGAGGGCATTTTGTGTGCAGATATTTCCGCCCACCTCTGCCCCCATTTGGGGCTGTAGCCAGTCTTCAGGTGTGAGCTTTAGGTAATCAGTTCAGCAAAGGTGCATTTGATTGTGGCGGTGTTGGAAGTGTATTTATGCGAGGCGAGATGGCGTGCTTTGTTAATTAAACCAATTTTGAAAACTGGCTAAGTTGCAATGGGTTTTAATACATGTGGGTTGCAAATTTTTGGGTCATAATTTAATACTCACCCAGTCTGATAGTTTGGGTACTTTTATCTTCTATATGCATCTTCCTCCAGGCTGATACCTGTGCAGGTGTCCGGGTTGCAATAGCTGCACTAATTGAGTCTGTGGTCAGAGAAATTTATCATTTTTGTTGTGAGGTTGGACAGGGCTGTTCATTGGGTTTTTGAGGCGAGGATGAGGTCAATTCTGCTTAATAAGACGAGCTTGCCCTCATGCACATTGATTCAAGTCATGTTGGAGAGGGTGGGTGCTCTGGTAGGGAGGTTGTCTTACAGGCTGAGGGACGCCTTCATTGCGCAGAGTTTGATGTGTTACAGAGGGTATCCCATGGGCTTGGGTCATTGGTCCATGTGGGGATTAGCCAAGCAGTTGAAGCCGCTTAGCAAAAGTGTAATGGGAAAGGAGACTTTTAGTATTGTTTCAAGGAATTTTTTCCTCTTGGCTGAGGTGCTTGGTGCATAAAAGCTTGCTATCGTGAGTGTGTCATCCTGCCTGGAGATTCTTGCTATCAGGATGCAACCATGCAGATAGGCTTCTGATTTTACAATTTTCAATTTTTTGTGATTATGGACAACCACCCCATAGTGGGTTGTCCATACTGATTGTGTTGGTGAAACTTATCTGACCAGGATCCTTCTTCCCCCTGTAAACAGTGGGTTTCTTGGATGGCCAAGATTTCTAAAAGGGGTTTTTGCAGGAAGTACAGTTTTTGGATTGGGACAATTGAACTCTGGCTCATGCGATGTTTAGCATCCCTAGG
Organism: Massospora cicadina; assembly: GCA_022478985.1. NCBI lineage: Eukaryota > Fungi > Entomophthoromycota > Entomophthoromycetes > Entomophthorales > Entomophthoraceae > Massospora > Massospora cicadina. The sequence goes on from JAKSZP010010553.1 coordinate 241,835, forward strand.
GTATTTGAGGTGCCCACAGTGTCAGGAAAACGGCGAGTTAATTTTAGACCAGCCTGCAAGTTTAAGTGCTGAAGCACCTAAATGGTAGACCCAAATGCCAGTGTCACTGCTGCTGGTACAACGGTTATGGAACTAGGAAGGAATTCCTCCATTGAGTACCCAAGAGCCGTAATCGTGTGTAGGCAATTAGCAAAATACCAGGCGAACATGACCATGAACCCCAAGGATTGTTGGAATACAGGAGGAAAGGGTGGTTTAGTTCTAAACATAAAAACTGAAATCAGGTAACAGGTTTTTTATTAAAAATAGATAAAGAAAAGTGACCAACAATTCTCTCAGTGAAATGCAACTATTTAAATGGTGTTTAATTGGTAGTAGGTCAAAGCAGGGATTGGGTCCCTTAAATTTGACCTAACTTGGCAAATCTTTGGGGGAGAGTGTGTATAATTTTAATTGGAACCAACATCAAAGAATTTGGAGGCAGGCCAAGTTGCTATAAGTTCACCTGCAAACGCTTTGACCAATGCTTGACTGCGTTTATGTCAGTTGGCATGATGGCATCTGGCCTGATGGGCAACAGGAATTCCCCAGGGCCACCCCACATAGGGGTGGCCCCAATTGGTTGAGAACGGGGGTTCAGGATGGCCAACCCACCCATGACCAGTCACTGGGGCGCTTTTTCAGCTAAATGAGTTGTGTCAGGCGCAACTTCTGATTCTTGAACTAGGGGCTTTAAATTATTGGTGATAATCCCCGACAATTTTGGAGGGAATTTGGCAGCAGCAATCATATCACTTGATGGCTTAATGTTGTCCATGATTACAGCCAGTAATTTTCTTATAGTCTCTTTCCAAATATAGTTTTCCAATAGTTGAGCTTTATTCCCGTTAGTTTCAGACCTTTCAGCTTAAATTTGATAATCTTGGCACAGAGTTTACTCAATATGGTTGACAAGTTTAGCAGAGATGAGTGCAGGTACTGAGGGAGAAATTTTTAGAGGGAGTGATGTTACCCAGTGCTCATCTACCACGTGGGTGAGGTCGCCCTGAGTGATGATGGGTACAGCCGCCCTCTTTGGACCCTTTTTGTTCAGGAATGGTAAAATCGCCCAATCTATGTAAAGGTGACGTTCCCCTGAACTTGCACACAGCGCCTCAGGAGCAGTTGGGGGGCCATCCAATCATATCCCATTGCATCATTTTTGATATTGGCTCCAGGTGACAGGGTCATTCCCACATGTGCGGGTACATGAGCCTATTTCCTTTATTTCTTTTTCTTGGGTCTTACCAGTGAGTGTGTTTTAATTAGCCTCTTCTATCATTGTCTTGTGGTGTTCCTTATTAATATGCGCGTTTCTCTCCAAGGCTTCAGAGTTTGCCCTGAGTGCATGGGTCCCTCCTGTGAGCTGACAGTGGATCTAAATTTTTTGGCAAAATTAGGGTTACCAGTGATAACTAGGTTTTCCAGTGATTCTTTAAGAATTGTCTTTTCTTGGGTCACCTGATTGGATTGGTTGGCACAGGCAATTTCCACCATGAATTCTTGTATTTGGCAAGGGTGATGGATGAGGTCGTGAGTGATGCTTTCATGGCCGCAGCACATTTGTGAGTCTTCTGTGCCATCTTGAGCACCTTTGGTGATACTGGGTCTATGGTAATATATTGTCCGTCCTCCCCCCAGAGAAAGCGTGGTATGTGTCAATGCTTTTGGTGAAGTCTTCACTGTTTTTTTACATTGTGACATCACAAAAGTTGGGGCCTATATGCACTCCTTTACAGGACATGCGTGTACCTTGTGCCCCAGGGCGCTGCAGTGGTTGCAGAATGGTGATGCACTCTCTCTGGTGTGACACAGACACCTTTGAGACACCTCCATAAGGAAGGTGGAAATTGCTGTGTGAGGGATTTTCATGAGGTCCTCACCTACCTCAGGGAGCAGGGTAATTATGGCGATTGCCTTCCCTTGTTCAGGTTTGGCATCAGGTGGAAATGCTGCAACTTATATTGCTTAATCTCGCCATAGTTGTCAAGTCCAGCGCGGAGTTCCTCTTTGATTACCTTTTGATGGAGGTTTGTTGCGAGAAAGGAAAAAAGAACTGAACAAAGATTTTGCTTTGTTTCATCTAGTGTAAGTGATGTGCACACTTCGTTTGCCTTTAGGGGAGGTTAATTTTGATGCAGACTTTCACGGCATTGCCTGTATCATCTTCAGTTTTAATTCCCATGTAAATCCATCCAAGGTGGATTGTATGGGCGGTTATGTACACTGCATGGGGAAATAGTGTGTCCTTTTCTTCGCCCAATTTCTTCCACAAACTGGGATTTTATACCCCTAGGTAGATTCAGAGCCTATGCTCTACATATGAGAGGGGTTGCAAATATTGAATTTTGAGATATGCTTTTTATTTTGTTGTGAATTTTCAAGAACCCCAATGGTGTCTGGGTTTGTGTTTCTTTGCAGCATAGTTTCTTGGACCACCCCAGGGCATTTCTTACCCTTCAGTGCATCGTTTTGTCCATTTTCTTATTACAGTTTTTGCCCAGTTTAAATTTGTTCTATTGTTGTCACCCATCTTTCCTGTGCAATTACCAAAGTTTTCCTTGTGGTAATCCAGCTATTTTTGGCCTGCTGGTGCTGATCTCCGCTGGAGTCCACAAATGGGTTTTTGATAATAAAGATAAAAATACTATTAATTGAAAAGCTGGGTTGTATGCGTTTAATAGTGTCAGCGCCAGGTAAGAAAAATGAACCCTCTTGATATCTTACCTCTCAGTATTTAAACTGTATCTAGGGTTGGATGGAATTCAATGGTAAGTTTGGAATAGCTTAGTATGGTCCAAAATAGGGAATAGTAAATTCAACCAATGGAGCTCAGAAAACTCTTTTACTTTGGCTGAATGACTGATGAAGAGTTATTTATAGACAAGACAAACCTGTGGGGTAGTGATTTAGTATATTTTTAGCCAATCCTCATTTAAGAAAATAATTGCACCTTGGGGGACCCCCGTCAAGCCTATAAAAGGAGGTGGTCTTCGCTTAGGTGTTTTGATTCAAACTATATGTGGCCTGGGGAGGAACCTCCAATGGACTCCCCTGGTTTCCCGCATGGTCAAGGCAATATGACTTCCCAACTTCGTGCTATTTACCAATATAGTATTCATAAAGGTGATACCTTGATTTGTGGGGTTCCAACGAGTATTGGCCAGGGTCTTTTGGCTGATAATATCGTTATTATTACTTAAAACTCTCTTATCATCATTGCAAACTTGTAAATTTCCGTCATTTCCTCATTTCAACCTATTTTGACCCAAAACATTCTTTTCTTGAAGCCAGGAGAGTAAATATCTGACAGTCCTTTTAAATTGAATCTCTGTAATTAAAGTGTTGGTTATGGGAAAGAAAAGTAATTAAGGTTATAAATTTTCACTTTAAAAGTTTTGATAAAGATCTTGATTTTCCAATATAAATTTTAGAGCTATCTAGCTTTATTGTTAAATTTTAACTATAAAAGGAACATATTAGCATCTGGTCATAATTTAGTGTGACTGTCAAAATTTGGGAATTACAGGTTGTATAATTAACAAGTTGGTGAATTCTCTTAGATATGATGACAAAAGACAGTGATGGTCCGAATTTCTTAGATGACTTTGTTTATTTTATCTCTTTGATTAAAGACAGCCTATTGATTATTGATCTTCAGTCATTAACTTCTAGCTAAATTCTACAAAACCAATATAGGCTATATTTTTAGCTTTGCATGCCTGGTTGGTCTTGGCTCCTTTTTTGATTTAGTTTATCTTGCTCACCTTGGGAGCTTTAATCTGATTTTACTTTATTTTAATTTTTATTTAAATTCATATAAGTTTAATTTTTACTCAAGTTTGAGCTATTGGTGGTATTCAGCCCTTTGTTCAGATTTCCTCAGAGAAAGATAAAAGCTATACTTTTTGGGAACTAAAAGAATAACTTTATTAAGGATTTAATTGTATGTTATAGGTTCTATAAACGCATTAAATTTTCAATTGTTATAGTCAGCAAATAAACCAAAAAGTTAGGCTGGGATGTGGACTTTGATTCTTAAACCCCAAGAAAAATACAAAATACCATGGAAAATCCATATGCATAACTCTAATTATTGATAATACAGAGGAGACTTAAAAAAGAAAATTTCAACAACATAATGAAAGCACCACAAACATGATAAGCACAGTTGTGAAAGCATCTGAAAATCTTGTCTTGGGCTTCTCCAGGAGGAGGGAGGGGATAGGAGGGTAATAAGGGATTTTGATTAGCAGTTGCATGTATTTTGGTAAAGCAAACAATAGTAACATAATTTTTAAGTCAGAAATGCAGATTTTATTATATTCAAGGCTTGTTATCCAAAGTTAGTTGTAGCTATTATACTTCTAATATGTGGTACTCATGGCCAATAAGATAAGTGGTGGCATCCAAATGAGGGGGCTAGGCCAGGGGAAAACTTTCAGGGTATATAACTATTTTATGTACTTACCCAGCTAAAGCTGAGTCCAATTATGCAGGAGACATAGTACAAGATGTCCCAAAATCCATCCTTTTGGAGAAGAGAAACTAGATACTTTCGGGTTTGGTAACCAACCAACACTTACCCACTGGTCAGTGATTATTTTAAGATAAGATAGCAAAACGGTATTAATCTGCTCCTGTTTTCTGGGTACTGCTTTTTAGAGGCTAGCAGTAATTAGAAGAAATTAGGGACCCTAAAATTTGGAGTTAAACAGTTTAAAATTTATTCTGAATTATAAAAAAGAACAGAAATATGGAGGAGAAATGTAAGCTTTAAACTGAAGCCAATTAGTCTGATTGTCTGCAGCGTGAAGGCAATAAGTGATTTGGGTTTGAGGTAGTATTTGAATGATTGCTAAGATGAGAATTTTCCCACTGAAAGGTTCAACAATTGACTAGTCTTAGAATTCTTATGAAACGTTTGGGTAATTTAGGGGGCAGAGTTTGGGCCATTGTGAGGGTATTAGCAGCCAGAGGGTGGTACTATATGGTCATGAGGTGCATGTGGCTCAATCCTCATGTAACTACTCCTGCAGCTGAAAAATTTTCTGGGGCACAAAAATCTTCTCAAGGTAAGCTTGATTTGATATTGGGGATAGCCCAGGGCTAGGTAACTGTTATAATTTTGGCGATATTTTGAGATATGCCATAGGGGTTGCACAGGTCAATCTCACTGAGCAATGGATGGACAATAGGGAGATTGCCAGTCCTCAAACAAACTTTTAATATAGTAAATAAATATTAAGCATATAGCTTCAACTGTACTACCTTATTTAATCTAATATTATTAGCAGATTACTTTAGCTCCGCTCCCTTCTTCCTACTCACAATCCCCCTCCAATCTTCTCATCTTGCTATATATCAGCAACTTCAGTCAATACTAATGTTTTTGCTTAGGCTATTCTTTACCGCCGTATCCTCATTGGTTCATACTCATAACTGCAAGGCTCCAGTAGAGTCTATTATTATTCAATGTGTTACCTTAGTTTGAAGTGATCTACTAAATATTTGTCATGAATTGACATAGCTTTATCTCCTTATTTGGAAGTGATCCAATAACTATCCTTCCTGGATCAGTATCATCTTGTTCAAGGTACTCAAATAATCATTCATTATTAAATTGTTGATGCGGATTTCAGCTTATCTGCCACAGCTCTTTAAGGCTTATCTTCCAGTCATATTAGCATTTCAACAGTAACCCTGACCCGCAGAGGAAGTGCACAAACTCAGTGCTTGTCAACCATAAGGGAAAGATTCCTTTACTGAAAATCAGGGTGGCAGTAGGGTGAAGGTTCCCTTTCTTTAAAATAAATAACTTGCTTGATCCAGACAAAGCAGAACCGCTTTGAGACTTACAATAACCTTTCATTAAATCAAAGAGGGATTAATCCCCATTGTGAGTGAGAGGCCATGTTTAGTGCTTAATGGGCGTGAAGGGCATAATTGCAAGTATGGCTAGGATCTTCTGTGTGTGATGTAATGCAGTTGGTTACAAGGAATTTAATATTTTAAAACTCCTCGCAGCTTTTCTAGTACTTAGTGCTCACCCAGGAGCTCTCATAATCAGAGTAGCCCTTCTAGAAAATAAGGCACTAAACTTCACAGTAGCTTTCAGGATACTATAACTTATTCCACCTCAGCTTTGTGCCATCTTACACTTGGATATGTTCAGGTTAAAATGACATTGTCCCTTAAAAAAGGATAGAGAAGTGGTAATCTAAATGAACTTTTTATTTTTTGCAGTTTGAGGTGGCAGGACCTAGAGGAGAGCACCTCAACGTCTTTGAATGGATTAACCTGCTTACATATTAGTCTCCTTTAAGATACCTTTTTATATATGTTTTGGTCATCATGCAACACAAGGGAATCAACTGTTTTATACACAGGGCGCTACCATTTAAAACCCTCTTTTAGTCTTGGATAGCCATAATGAGGTGTTCCAGAACAAGAATCTATGTTTTGTGGATGTTAGTGGCTAGGTCACCAGAAGCAGGGACTAGGGTTTGATGCAGGGACCTACTGTGAAAGCTGGGTAATATGCTAAGGTTGCTTGTAATGGAGATTAGCCTGTGGAAGAAGGCAAAGAGTTGTTAAGTTAATTAGGAGTTGTAACTATCATGCCTTCCAAGAGCTAATAGCCACTTGAAAATGAACCAGGCAAAATGAGTTTTTATGCTTTAATGGCAAAAAAATTAAGTGTTGTTCCTGGGGTTGTTTGGTGATGGTGTGTATGCTCTGCAAGCCAAGGTGCAGTGAGCTATGTTTGCTCAACCCAGCCTCTAGTCACCTGAAGGTGATAAACCCTAAGTATTTTCTCAGCCAGAAACTTAATGCAGACCTGACATCATGTCAATCATGTCATGTGACATTTTTTGTGCACTTGGCACTTGGCTGGATCATCAGGTACCATTATTGATTCTGAGGAGATCCCAGGAGGTCATTAAGCCATCTTTGAAAATTTAAATTGTTAAACTTAAATTCATGCAACGTTTAAGATAAATAGAGATTTAGGAGAAAATTGTTTGCTTAATTTGGAATGGGTGATTTGGCGTAAGAATACTAAACTTGGTGTGATGGAATTGACAATAAAATCAGACAAACCCAGGATTCGCTTTAATAAAAAATTTAGGCGTCAGAGGTTAATAAGTATATCCTCAATTGTCATGTCATTAGCAAAAATCTCCAAAAGTTTATATCACATGTTAATTTAGATCTATCCAAGTTTCTTTGATCAAAACTTGTTTTGTAAACATTTATAAAAGTAATTTTCTATATTTTTACTTTTATAGAAATTAAATATAAATTTCCATATAGTCACATAGCTCCTCAGGGAGATAGAACACATTTACATTCTATGGAGGCAGCGCAACTTGCAACTTCAATTTGGCAGGCAAACTTTTATGGCGGGAAAAAGAAAGGCTATATTAAAGAAACCAGAGGTCACAGAAAGCTTTGATGCTTCCCCTGGAGGCCTCCTGGCGGGTGCAAGAGGCATAAACCTCCAGCAGTCCAAAGGACACTTACCTATCCCCCTCATTATTGGAGGACAGCTGAACTGATGATGAGGATGATAGAGGAAAACAATGCTTGAGATATTGTCAATCTCCATATTGCAGGTTAGAAGGCGCCACAGTCTGCTAAGATGGAACCTGATATTAGCATAATGTAACAATAAGGCATCCTAAGGGACTGGTCGCTACTTGACACCAACCAGGCCATAAGATAATTGCCTCAATCTATAGAAAAAAGGTAAGCGTCTTTCCTGAGGTTGGTGAGGTCAGGTGATGCCCCACCAGTTGAGGTGTGGTGAGCTCCCTTCACTTAAGCTTCTCCTCTAGTCACCTAGCAGGGATAAAGCTCAAGCGTTCGCTCATCTGGAATCTCTTTGCAATACCAAAATCAACTCAATAATGACATGTGGCGGCCCCATGTACTCGCAGCACTTGGATGGGCTGTCAGGACCAGTTACATTGGTGATGAGGTCCCAGGAGGTCGTAAATCTTTTTTCAAATTTAAAAGTATTAAACTTGAAAATTGAGTCTACCATTTAATGTAATTAATCTTTGAAAGTGAATTAGATGTTTTTAGAATGGGTGGCGCGGCATAAGAAAATAAAACTTGGTGCATTAAATTGCTGCCCAAAATTTAATCAAAGCTGGGGGAGTTTTGATTATCATTTTAATTTAAATGAAGCATAAATAATATTACCATTGGTTGGAAAGTTAATTATCTAAAGTTTCAATGTTTTCTGAGAATAAGAATATAAAATTTATAAAAGTTTCACTGATTGAAACGCAGAATATAACCTTTTATACAACTAGTTTCCCTAGTATAATGACTTTTAAGCTTAAAATGTGCAAACTATTGTTTTGTAACAGCTAGGGTAAGATCTGAAGCTCAAGAGTCCATGGTTGCAGTGTCATAGCAGCGTAGGTATTGTTCTTGAATCTTATACACTACTTTATTTCCATTTAATTCAGGGTGAAATGCTGTGGAACTGGACGGCTTGATTTCAGATGGGAGAGGAGGGCTTCCCAGAACCGTATGTTAAGCTTTGACCCTGTTCACTGATGATCTCCTGAGGAACCCTAAATTGTGCAAAAAATGGTGAACAACGTGGCTGTAACCTCAGAATTGATAGATATAGAAGAGGGGATAAACACTTAATTCATTATGATATGCTCCACCACTTCCATGATGACGTTGAAGCCTTTGAGGGAAGAGTTCTACAATAAAATCCACCCATACAAAGTTCCATGAGCTAGAAGCCTGCTGAAATGAATGAAGGATGCCCTTCTTCACATACTGGTCAGGCTTAGTCCAAGCTTGGGTGATGCAATAGGTAACTATTATAGTACATTGCAGGAGAGGCCTAAACAGTTGTAGGATCGCTTTATCAAGAATTTGCACTTAATGGCGCCAATGTATCTATGAAAAGTATATCCAGCGCTCTTTCACAAAGAGGCCACTAAATGAGGTAGGTACTCAGACGCACACCTTAAAGTAAACTACTTTACCATTGAGAGCATAGGGCGACTTGGTGTGGTTATTATAAAATATGAGAGTAAAGAGAACAATTCTTCCATGCAGGATTATTGTTTGAAAAAACCAGTTGCAGGAGATGAAGAGAGGGTTCATGATAAACAAGCAAGACGTTGGGGGGTTGGGGACCATAATAATGGCTGGTGGGATAACTGTTACCAACTTAGGTAAGTTTTCTGGATGGGGGCTAAGGGCAGGGTTGCGGTTCAACATATTCAGCAACACATGAAATGCACCTTTAAAAACTATTACTTGAAGGTGAAGTTGAGGAGGTCTCATTAGGGTTTGGCTTGATGATGGTTCAGCTTATGAGGCTTCTGGTAATAGAGTAGTTATTGGTGTTCTGTAAGTACTGTGACTTCATGTTGGGTCCACTGGAGATGGTAATGCCATTGCATAAAATACTAGGCAACTGCTGTCAACTCTATGCCTTAAAAGGCCCAAGGTTTTTGGTGGCATTGAACTTCTAGGAATGTTAAGTTACTGGGTGTTTATTGCCAGCGCTTTTGGATGAGAACTTCCTCAACAGCCACTTTTGATTTGTTTCAGGCTACAATAAAGAATTATGAGTTGTCTGAATAACAAAGGTTGGGAAATGGGAAAAGGTTTCCTTTATGGCCTTAAAGGCTTTCTGGGAGGCAGGGAACCTGACAGATGGGGTGTTCTTGCAAGTAAGGAAGTGAAGCGGTGCTGCCAGCTGAGAAAGGGAAAAAAGAACTTCTTCAAGAATGTAACTGTGCCTATGAAGCATCGCAGCTGCTTCTAGGTAGTTGAGTATGGCCAGGGGCATATGACTTTATTTTTAAGAGAAAATCCTTTTAACAACCTTTTAGCACAATGTTACCCAAGAAGGTAACTTCTCCTCAGAAAAACTCACATTTACTGTCCTTGAAAAAAGTCCTGCTTTATGGAAGGCTGTCATATTTGTTTGAAGGTCCTTATCATGCTGTTCTTGTGTATGAAGTGTATGAAAATGTCACTGATAAAAGCCATGATACAAGCGAAGTTTAGTTCGCCAAGTAAAGCATCAACATAGTTATATAGGTGAACGGATTTCCTGAATCCAAAGGGCATGACCCTGAACTGAAATATGCCACAGCGTATGCACATGTCTTTGTGCCAATCCTGGACCTCAGTCACTCTGACCTGGGTGAATTCTAACAAAGGACTTTTTAAAGATATAGAATTAGCAATATTTTTGTTAATTGATCATTCAATGGTGAGTGGGTATGGGTCTGATAATGTGATACTTTTGATACGTTCATAGTCCACACATGGGTTGAGGGAGCCATCTGCTTTCCAGTAAAGACAACAGTTGAAACAAATAGATGGATATATTGATAATCTACTTTTTCTCCAGAATTTCAATCAGTCAGACTGTCAGAGCTGCTTTTTTTCTTCAGTTTATATACACAGTGAGCATTTGACCTTCACCAAGTCCACTGTCAGACAAAAGCGCAAGTCATACTCAGTATGAGGAGGAAGCCTAATGGCCAGGTTAGGATCAAAAATATACTTGCATGATAATAGAGAATTAGAGACTAGAGGGAAGTCCAGTTTTCATGGTGTAGATGAATAAATAGATTTTCTTTGGTGAGCAGGGACATTCAGGGCGTTAAGGTGGGCAAGATCGCCTGTGCCACCTGAGTTCTTAAAAAAGAGGGTAATGAGTGCCAGGTAAGATTTGCATTATCTCTATGCCACTACCTAATACCTATAATGGTAGGGTACTAGAGCTTATGGACCACTGAGAAACGATCTGCGAAGTTTTTTCTCTTCATCATGAACCTGAGGTACCGATTGTCAGTAAAACAAGACATAGGGTCAGAGAACGTCACTAAGATGAGGAGCCCTCAAATAAGTCAAGATCGAGAGCCTCAGCTTGGTTGATATCATTAGATTTGCAAGCGGAGCCTGTGTCTAGGATGGCAGGAACACTGATAAATTGAGTGCTATCCTTGAATATAACCTGGAAACAGAAGTAGCCATGATCAAGTTTGTTAGCATTCACTACAGAGATGCTGAAAGTACCAACATCAGGAGGATTTTGGTCACCAAAGATGAGATCAACGGTGAGGCAATTAAGGACATGGGAACTTAAAGGGGCTCTACCAGGTCAACAGGAAGCGGCCCCTCAAATTTGACTAAATCATATGGGGCTTCATGTAGTGCGAGTGCTTTTCTGGCTCACCTTGATTTAGGCATCTTTTTCTGAGTTACAAGAGCCAAAGAGGTAAAAAGGAGCCTCTAGTAAGGTAGCTCATTAAAGGAATCCAGAGTCAGGAGGAGCATGTGTGGGGATACCAAATCCATAGGGTGTGCAATGACAAGAACGCTGTCCCCATGAGCAAAGAGGGCTTCTGGATACCCACTGGTTTGGTGTTAGGGTCTGACAGCTGCATGGTTCTTGGACGCTCCCTGCAGAGCACCAGAAGTTTGGGCTTTATGGGGCCATCTTAACAATATCGGAGGCCTGAGTACTCAGTGATAAAAGAAAGTATTAGCTGCATCAAGAGATATAAGGTTTTCTACCTAATTGAGGTTAAAGACTAAGGAGGTAGGAAGTGAGGCATGGAAAGATTCATTTGTAATATCATTGGGGAGGTCTAGGTCAGAAGCCAACTGTAAAAGAACCCAATTTACTAAGGGTCTGTTATGGTTGCCTTCAGGGTAGATAGTCGGTATAACTGTGAAACATGAGGCTCACGTGGTGAAAGTACTGAAGACATCAGTGTGGAGAGAGACCTGGTTGGCTGTTTTAGATGCTGAATAAAGGAGGCTTCATTACCACTTGTGAAGTTCCCTTTGAGGGAATATATAGGTCCAAGGTGCGCTGGGACTGTGACTGTGACACATTCAGAGATTTATAACGCTGAAGCATAACAGTTATATATAAAGCACTGAGGTCTTGCTCCAATGCCTCTGCTGGTTTCTAGTTGAGGCCCTACCAAGGGTCATATTGCAAGCATGCAAGTGAGCTGAGCCATTAGAGCAATCACAGTAGTCCATGCAATGAGAAATTTGGCTCCAGGTATGTAGCAGTGCACCAAAGGACCAGACGTTAAGGAGCTTTTATAAGGGTTGCAATTATAAGTGTGCATGTGTAAGCAACCACGTCTCCTAAAGTCTTAACAAAGGAAGAGGCTTCTGAAGTCAATGTCTGGTTGATTATGTCAACAGATCAGCTAACCCAGATTGTAGGCTTAGATTTAAATGAATTAATAAACCACCTAAACATTCATGGGAACATACATGCGCACAAATCTTATCTATTTTTTAAGCTAGAGGAGACATGAGGAAAGGAAAATTAAAAAACACATACCAAAGTCTTTAACAAACATGCTAAGAGCAGTTGTGAAGACAACCGCAGGTATGTCTTAGGCAGCCCCAGGAGGATGGATGGTCTAGGAGTTAAAAAAGGTATATAATATCAGCTGTTGCATTCCTTTGGTAAAGCAAACAAATGTGACGGACTCTTTGGTCAGGAGTGCAGATTTTAGTGTATGCAGGGCTTGGTATCACCAGTTAGTAGTTTTATTATGGCTGCCTATATGGAGAGTACTTTTGCACATTATTATAAGTAGTGGCCTCCAAATGAGGGGGCCAGGCTAGGGAAGACAGTCAGGGTAGATATCTCTTCTATGTTTAGCCTAGTTAAAGTTGATGCCTATTTGGCAGTAGGCAAAGTACAAGACATACATATTCTTTGGTTATTTAGGATGAGAGTTTTTTGATAATTTTTTTTATAATTTTGGAATAAATTAGCACTTTACCCACTGGCCAATGATCCTTTTGGAATAAGCAGTAAAAAGATAAGATTAATTTCCATATGTTAGATTTCTGCTAGCTGGTTAAGGCAGTGATGAATCTTATAAATATAAAAAATTTAATATTAGTTTTAGGTGGCTTGAAATTTTTATTGTAACTACTAGATGGAAAACTGTGGGGGAATTGGAGCTTCAAACTGCAGCTAACTTATCTGATAGCTGAATCATGAAGGCAAGAAGCAATTAAAATTATTGTGGAAATTTAGAATGCTGGCCAAGATAAGATTTCTCATGATGAAGTTTCAACAAGTGAACCAGTCTTAGCACCTTTATGAAATATTTGTGTTGTTGAGGGGCAGAGTTGGTCCATTTGGAGGGGATTTTATAAGGCAGAGGTTTGGGACTATCTGGGCTAGGGGAAGGTAGTTTGAAAGTCAAGCAACCACTTCCTCAGTTAAAAGATATCCTGGAACACAAGGTAAATCTTATCAGAGTAATTTTGACTCAATATGGGGCTGGCATAGTGCATGGTAACCTTAGCCCCCAAGCAGAGAAGGCACAGACCCAGCACTTGTCACCATATGGGCGAGATCCTCCTCATTAAAAAGTAGTGAGGTAGGCCTGAGGAGTTACATTTTCTGGAAAAGGCAAAATTTCATAATCCATTCATAGTAAACCGCTTCAAATATTTGGATGTCATATATCTAAATTAAGAGACATTGACCCTTATCTTCATAAGAGTCTTACACAGTCTTGGCTTTTTTCTTTAGAAAAATATTAATCTTCAGATTCCTATTTATGATATAATCAGTAGGTTAATTGCTAGAGGATGAAAGAGGAAATCTTGGTGGGTAATTTTTATATAGATCAAATTGGATCTATATTTATCATTTGTGATTAAAGCTTGTTATATAAAAAACTAACTATTAGATGCAGAGTATCTTAGTTACATTTATATTATAATATTTTATTTCAGATTTTATTTTGTAAATAATCACCAGACTGCTTAGCCCAAATTATTAACATATCAAGCTAACCTTGTAATATATAGGGAGGATACCCTAGTGGTAGAGTATGAACCCTCTACCACTGCCTCCCAAGTTCAATCCCAGTAATGGACTTTGGGTAGGGGATTATTTTGACTGTGTTGGTTTTGCAAACCAATGCCTAAAACCGAGATAGCAAATAGCAAAGGTGGTCCATGGAGTTCCTGGCCTATCATACGCTGTGCATGGAGTTTTTTTGGGTTTTATCCTCCTTTCCCATTTTCTTCACTTCCCTAATCGGTGTGGTATCATCCTCAGGTTGGCCCACCTCAAATAAAATAAAACCTTGTAATATATATTTATCAAAAAATATAAGAGCCTGACTCCCATTAAAAACATATTATTATGTTCTTGTAAAAAGAGTGTTTATAACTCTCCTGTTTTAAGTGTAGAGGTGCACGGTGCACAGGGCCAACGACAGGAAACTAGTAGCAAGTATTAAAGTTCTAGGGCGCAGCAGAGAGTTCTTGGGCTATAATAACATAGAGCGAATATGTCTATCATTATAGGAAATAACCAGAATGGAAACCCGCAGCTCAGAGTGGAAGGGTATAGGTGCCCTATGTTGGAGGGAATCTGGGTGACCCAATGGTGAAGAGGCGGATAGATTTGTTGTAGTTATAATAAAATGGTTAATGTTGCACAAGACCTCCATGTAGAGGTCCATGTATAGGATAGACCAAGATAGCATTTATATTTAAATATGGTATACTTAGTAAGGGGGTTTATTATGAGGGAGAAGTTGACCAATGGGAAAGATTGGTCTTGATATGAGGAATTTAAGGGATTTTGGGCAAACAATCAATCAAGGGAAGCATATCTAAGCTAAGGCGCACCAAAAGCGCATGCTTCCATTGAGCAAGACACTGTATTTGGTAATTGACTGAACTTGGGTAATTGATTATAAAAGCAGCTGACCCAAGCTGGAAAGTTCAAAAACCAAATGGGTTTTGAGACCCTGCTCACCTAAAAACCAAAGTAAACCGTTTTTATTTAAAAAACGCTGCTTTGATTTTAACACGCCTTCTATTATGCAGGGCCAAACTTCTCTAGCATCCCTGGGAACAACCTGGGCATACCTCGCCTCCACCCAGCGTTGATCCAAGGCATACTTGAGATCAGGGAGGCCAGCCAACTTCACCTTCTTGGCCTCCTGATATGCAGCTTTGTCCCTTGGATTTGTCCCCATGATTATGTAATTCTTCCAACTATGATATTTTTTAAAAACTTTACATTTTCTTGATAATACTAATAAACAGTCCAAAGTGGTTTCCCTGTTGCATATAATATCTGTTATAAGGTTGTTTAGATGGTTCAGCAGTTTATCTAAGATGTGGAAAGTGTACCTATATATACCCATATTTATATATAAAATGAATTTGTTATATCAGGATAGATCCAGATACTCTTTTTTTAGTACTAGATGGTCCCAACCCAAGGGGGGATTCATCGATGTTAGATCCAGATACTCATGTTTCATATAAATTACATTAAAAAATTGTCATGGGTGGGGATCCCAGACCCCATCCGTTTCATCCTGGAAATGCCCACACGGCGGCATTCCAGGTGGGCAACCTAACCAGACAGACTTAGGCACAGGTGAGGCGAACCTTTTCTCATCAAATCTCGGAAATGCCCATGCGGTGGCAAATGGAGTGATGAGGCCGGACTATCACTAATATGAGGTCCCCATTCATAAACCTGAACCCAAAAGTATCAGGTAAGTGAAGCGTGACACCTCAAAAGAACTTTATTTTTATTTTAAAAATAATAAAAGACTGAACCAGAGGGGACCAAGGCCAAGACTTAGAATTCTAACTTGGAATTTGAGAAGGTCAGGTTCAACTTTTATAAAGTCACTTCTGAGGAACCTCTCTGATTCATTCCTTAAGCCTGCTGAGCTTAAGGAATGATCAAAGCAGCTCAGCCCAGCCCTCCGAGTCCAACCACCCACTCCACCATACCCAACAATTCTGATTGGTTTGGTTTGAATTAACCAAATGAACCAATCGGAATGTAACATTCGGAAATTCATCCTTTCAGATGATTTCCATTTGTTACATCACCCCCACTAAAACGGCCCTCCGGGGGCAGAGAGCTGCCATTTTGGGAGGAAATCGTTGGTGAGAGGTCTTCCCAGGGTGAGTCACCTCGAGCCCCAAGAAGGATCCTCTTGAGGGGAAATGGGGGGAATGGAAACCGGAAACTGGGCTGTTGGAGTAAGCCCCAACAGGTAAGGACATTCGTACCCAACACCTGGCCAAATCACCACCTCCCGGAGGCTACCACTAGGAATGGTCTTCCCATCCTGACCGGGAAGGCGCTTTCCCCAACAATAGCCCCGGAAGGCGCAAAACAGCGCTGGCCATGGGCCATCCCCTTTGCGCTGTCAGGCCTGAGAATGGACTTCCCATCCTGACTGGGAAGGCAATTTCCTCAGTTCTGCTGGCAGTGGGGTTGACCCCATGGCGCTGGTGCTGGGGCGAATATCCTCCCCTTTTGGGACTTTCCAGGGTTGAGGGAACCTGCTGGGAACAGGTGCCCTCGGACATGGCTGCTAGAATCAGTGGGAACCTGAAATTTGGCAGACCCTCAAATTTCACTGACATCGCAGGGCTGGCCATTGGTCACTGGGTTGGCCCAGCGCCAATTTCCTCAACAGCTGGGACAAAACGGAAATCCTCTGAAGACAGGACCACCTCCAACCAGAAGCAAAATGAAGTTGGAATAATGTCACAGGTGGGGATCCCAGACCCCATCCGTTTCATCCTGGAAATGCCCACACGGCGGCATTCCAGGTGGGCAACCTAACCAGACAGACTTAGGCACAGGTGAGGCGAACCTTTTCTCATCAAATCTCGGAAATGCCCATGCGGTGGCAAATGGAGTGATGAGGCCGGACTATCACTAATATGAGGTCCCCATTCATAAACCTGAACCCAAAAGTATCAGGTAAGTGAAGCGTGACACCTCAAAAGAACTTTATTTTTATTTTAAAAATAATAAAAGACTGAACCAGAGGGGACCAAGGCCAAGACTTAGAATTCTACTTGGAATTTGAGAAGGTCAGGTTCAACTTTTATAAAGTCACTTCTGAGGAACCTCTCTGATTCATTCCTTAAGCCTGCTGAGCTTAAGGAATGATCAGAGCAGCTCAGCCCAGCCCTCCGAGTCCAACCACCCACTCCACCATACCCAACAATTCTGATTGGTTTGGTTTGAATTAACCAAATGAACCAATCGGAATGTAACATTCGGAAATTCATCCTTTCAGATGATTTCCATTTGTTACATCACCCCCCACTAAAACGGCCCTCCGGGGGCAGAGAGCTGCCATTTTGGGAGGATATCGTTGGTGAGAGGTCTTCCCAGGGTGAGTCACCTCGAGCCCCAAGAAGGATCCTCTTGAGGGGAAATGGGGGGAATGGAAACCGGAAACTGGGCTGTTGGAGTAAGCCCCAACAGGTAAGGACATTCGTACCCAACACCTGGCCAAATCACCACCTCCCGGAGGCTACCACTAGGAATGGTCTTCCCATCCTGACCGGGAAGGCGCTTTCCCCAACAATAGCCCCGGAAGGCGCAAAACAGCGCTGGCCATGGGCCATCCCCTTTGCGCTGTCAGGCCTGAGAATGGACTTCCCATCCTGACTGGGAAGGCAATTTCCTCAGTTCTGCTGGCAGTGGGGTTGACCCCATGGCGCTGGTGCTGGGGCGAATATCCTCCCCTTTTGGGACTTTCCAGGGTTGAGGGAACCTGCTGGGAACAGGTGCCCTCGGACATGGCTGCTAGAATCAGTGGGAACCTGAAATTTGGCAGACCCTCAAATTTCACTGACATCGCAGGGCTGGCCATTGGTCACTGGGTTGGCCCAGCGCCAATTTCCTCAACAGCTGGGACAAAACGGAAATCCTCTGAAGACAGGACCACCTCCAACCAGAAGCAAAATGAAGTTGGAATAATGTCACAGGTGGGGATCCCAGACCCCATCCATTTCATCCTGGAAATGCCCACGCGGCAGCATTCCAGGCGGGCAACCTAACCAGACAGACTTAGGCACAGGTGAGGCGAACCTTTTCTCATCAAATCTCAGAAATGCCCATGTGGTGGCAAATGGAGTGATGAGGCCGGACTGTCACTAATATGAGGTCCCCTATCATAAACTCAAACCTGAAAATATCAGGTAAGCGAGGCACAACACCTCAAAAGAACTTTATTTTTATTTTAAAAATAATAAAAGACCAAACCGGAGGGGACCAAGGCCAAGACTTAGAATTCTAACTTGGAATTCGAGAAGGTCAGGTTCAACTTTTATAAAGTCGCTTCTGAGGAACCTCTCTGATTCATTCCTTAAGCCTGCTGAGCTTAAGGAATGATCAGAGTGGCTCAGCCCAGCCCTCCGAGTCCAACCACCCACTCCACCATACCCAACAATTCCAATTGGTTCAGTTTGAATTAACCAAATGAACCAATTGGAATGTAACATTCAGAAATTCATCCTTTCAAATGATTTCCGTTTGTTAAAAAAATCAAATTAGTTTTTTTGTTAGATAAGATGTTATAACAAAAAGTTTAATAAATAAATCTGAAGTTCTTATATATAGTTTTTATATTATGTTGCCAAAAAGTAAAATTTTAATTCTGTAATAGATAAATAGCTATTTGCTGTAGGTTTAGCAACTGTCAGATAGCTAAACCAAAGCCCTTTGTTACTATACTACCATAGCATTTTAATTTACATATTCAGGCAACTGACTTGCTCAATTGTTGACTATTATATGTTCCTTTCTATCTAAGTGATGAGTACTTCCCTCTTAAACACCTTTCTGGGTTTAATCATAGACTATAAGAAGATTATGATATCAGTAAAATTGACTCTAAAGTATGCCACATGCAAATGCTCATTGTTAAAAAACTTCCTTAGATCCATGTTAGTCACTTCCAAAATATACCCCTGTACTTTGTTGATAGTCGCAGCATAGCATACCTTATATGTCTTCAGATGTTTGAACTAAATTGGCAACCTAATGAGATCAAAGGAATGTGCGGGGATAAAAATAATTTCTCCCTAGACTTTTCCTGATGATACTATGACTTCTATAATTGTCTTACTAAAGCTTTCACCTAAAGCCAAACTTTATTGTACAGCTATAGAGAGTTATGGTAGCGCATTATTATTGTTTTTGTTAACCATGAGGTAAAGGTCAATATGTGCTACTCCTGGTGTTTCAAGGGCATGAAAGAGCTTTACAGGATAGTGTATGGCATCATTGACCTCCACCACAGAATACAATGACTAGTATCTTGTATGTTTATTTGGCTAACTTCTCTATTAAGGTGTTATTGATGTTAAGGCTAAATCATTGTTATAGTAAAAATAAGCTCTCTACCTTATACAGAAGTGTAATCGCATATCCTGACAAATTATATGTTTTATTCTTTCAGGTAAGCTGTTTAAATATTCCAATATAGCAAAGGCTGAAATGAACTCTTTTTTCTATCCTCTTTAAATAGCTTTCCATCACCAATTTTTAAATTTATTAGAGACTCATCTTCCCCTAAACTGCCTTGGAATTAGACACACATGTTGACGTTTATAAAGAGAACTTTGATGGCATGGATCCTACTATTTAATGTAATACTAAGCTAAAATCTAGGTGTGACAACCCATTATAAAGCCCAGAATTCCAGTGGAATAGCAGCCCTAATAACTTAAAGGAGGGACGCCCTATGGTTCCTGTGAAGTAGTATTAGTTAAGTAGCGTACCAAAGGCCCCATAGCAGACCAGATGGTTGTGATATGCTTTGCTGTCTTTCTGGGGCAACCCCAATAGGGTGGAAGAGGAATGGAGGATGACCAATCCTCCTGGTTTTGCAGTTGCTTGACTTTAGTTTCAGTCCCTAAATTTCCAGGTTCAGTTTATATATAAAAATCTTTGGGTTCACTAAATCTTTCTGATCTGAAAATTGAGGGTCATGGTTAAATTAAATTAAATTGGCTGGATTCAAATATGGGGTAGTATTTAACATTGTCTTATGGTTGCAGGGGTGTTTTAAGCTTCCATACAAAGTCAGAAAAGTTGTTGAAACAGCGGTTCGATTTATTGATGTAAATTGGGGCTGATTTCCCTGAGGAGCAATGCTCTGTATGATCTGGTGGCTAGGCTTTGACTCCAGTTTGCAAGGATGCGCGTTAGTCACCCACAAATGATATTTAAAATTGGTGGAGTGGGAGGCCTTGTCACGTCTGGATCACGCTAGACCAGTGTGTGGGCTGGCTAGGCGAGTTTGGAGGATAATGATGGCCATCCTAAGTGAGGTGTTTTAAAACTTTTGGTTAACCAGATTGCACCAAACCAGTAGTAGGTCAACAAACTGGTATCTTATGGATTGGGGAGCCCTTCTGGTACAGCGGATTGGAGAATCAGTTCAGGAGTGTAACTTCTGATGACTTTGGCAAGCGCACAATGATCTGCTGGATTGAGGAATTAATTTCCCACTCTACAATTATTGATCCCAGTATGCTGCTTGTGGCGCGGTTAGTTGAGTTCAAGGAGAGAATATTGGCAGGAAGTAACTGGCAGAGTTCACAGAGAAGGTTTTTGGTAACTGACACTTTGTTAAAACCAAACTAAGTTTGGACTGACAGCCAACCCTATGAAGGGTAGTTGTCTTTTAATCTTGGTGGTGGAAGAAAAAATTGGGGGATGGCTTGAACTGGGATGGCTGACGTGCTCTCTTGGCTGGCCCCTGAGACGAGGTTGTGAAGAGCAGCCTGGACTATAGGTGTTGTCAGATAACTTATGTATGAGGGCATAGAAGTTCTGACAATGAAACCTCTGGATCAGTGGTGGATGCACATTTACTAATAAAAAAAACTTGAGCGAATTTTGCTTGGATCATACCCATGGCATAAATGGTTTTTAGCAGAATCTATTTTTGACAATCATTTGAGTTAAAATTTTGTCAAGAACAAATTTTCAACTTGGATCGGTGCCCTGTGAACTAGAGTTTTATATTTTGTGACCCAAACCAGTTTTTCTGAATTGGTATCACTTTTCCAAGGTTTGATCTTTATTTTCAAGATCTAAAGGAGTGGGTGATGACAGGGTGGGCCAGATGAGGGTAGAGGTCTTGCTGGTGGCCTCTGGCCAGAACTACTTCCCTACAGACCCCCTTGATTTTTTCCATGAGGGAAAAAGCTGGGGAGGGGGTACAGTAGGGGATTTTTGGGGAGCTAAAGAAGTTACTCAACGTTCAACAGCATGGACCAAGTCACCCAGTTGAACCAAGGGATCCACAGGTGCCTTAGGTCTCTTCTTTCCTCTGTAAAGGAAATTCCTAAGATCCAACTAAGAGCGCATCAAGTTTTTCATTTGTGTTCCTGCTCTCATCACTTTTGTTGAGCATCAACTTGCTCAATACGTTGAGGCAAAGGACACCGCTGGCCTCATTAATGAATAAAACCCACAATTATATTTCTGTATGCCACATGTCACTGATACACCAACCCTATGCTTTCCACCATGGTCCACCAGCTAATGCGGGCACCAGAAAAATGTTTACCCAAAGCTTCCTCACCTTCTGATATGGCTTCCTAGGCTGATAACTTAGGGGTTATATTAGGAATTTTTTATTTCTAATAATCCCTTTATTTAGCTCATTCACAAATAAAGCTGCGTGGTGGCTCCCCCTTTTGGGTTGGGCACCACTAGTGCTAAAAAAAGATCCAACCCAAGAGGTTGGGTTTTAGACTTACATTATACTCTCCTTTTAAAAGGAACAATCCCTCCTCCTGGTACATAACCCAGGGCGTAGTTCTTAGAACTTTTGGAAAATTTGATGTCCATAATAGCAGCTATTTTCTTAGATGGATAAGGGGCCTCAGTGTCAGGCAAACAGCAAGTAAGAAATAGACTGGCCTGCCAGCCTAGGTGCAAAAGCACCTGAACGGCAAACCATAATGCCAAAGGCACTGCTGCTAGTACAACAGATTTGGAACTGGGAATGAATTTCCCCAATAACTGCTGGTGAGCAGAATCTCATACAGGCACATAATAAAATACCAGACAAGTACAGCCATTAACCCTGAAGGGAGTATGAGGGTCGGCAGAAAAGGCAGTTTATTTTTCAACATAAAAAACTAGATTTTAGGAAAGGTTTTAATGGAAAATTTTGGAAAGAAATATGGATCAACAATTTTCTCAGTGCAATGCGACTGATTAAATAGTGGTCAATTTAGAGAGGAAACAAGCTGGGATCAGGTACCTCAAGTTTGACCTAACTGGAGAATTGTTCAGGAATGGGGAACAGATAAGTTAACTGGGAACTAATATTGAAGAATTTGGTAGTAGGCCAAGTTGCTATCAGTTTGACCTCAAACGTCCGAACTGAGGCTGGGATATGTTTCCAACAGTTGTTGTGACAGCATTTGGCCTGACAAGCAGCGGGAATCCCCCAAGGCCACCCCATGCAGGGGTGGTCCCATTTGGTTGGAAACAGGTTTGGGACGCCCAACCCGCCCATGCCTGGTTGCTGGGCCATTTGTTTTATCAAAAGCGTTGCATCAGCCACAACGCCCAATTTGCCAGAGGGGAGCTTTGAACCCTCATTGATGGTGTCCAATGCTATTACCTGCCTGTCGGGATGATCCCTGACAATTTTGAGGGGTGGTTGATTTTCTCAATCATAGTGTTAGCTGAATCAAAACTTTCAGCAATTCCAACCAATGGGTCAGTCTTCATCCCTTTCTGACTACACTGAATCCAACTATCAGGCTGACTCCCACTCAATTTTGGGTCAATCAGTTTCATTTGGCAATCTTGGCACAGATTTCCATGATTATCAATACCAGTTCTGCCGAGGTGAGTGTGGGCACCAGGGGAGGAATTTGAAGCAGAAGAGCTGTTACCCAGCGCTTGTCTACCATTTGGGCATGGTCGCCCTGGGTAACGAGGGGTACAGCCACCCTCTTCAATACCTTCTTACTTGGTAACAGGATAAGGGCCTGATCAATGGCCAGGGAACGTTCCCTGGGACTTACACTCAGGATGCAACTCATGGAATTGAACTACTAGCTCCTTACAATTCTCACAGTCTCTTGCGCTTACCCAACTATTTTCATAGGCAGGATAACCTTTCCATGCAACATGATACTAATTAGACCTCCTGTTTTTCCTTGATGGCAGTATGGCCTCAACTTCTGCTTCTTGAGAATCTTTCACAATGACAGGCTCTGGGGTAGTAGGTTGTTCTCCCTTAAAGGAAGATAATTGGGAAATTTGGGGATATATTATATTGTATTAAATGGGCAGGAAGCTTGATGAAATATGCACCACTTCCCATTTCTCTTTCCTCTATTGAAGGCCCTGAACGCTTGCTAGCCAACTTCTGTGAGGGGACCTTCATATCCATTTGAGGGTGTCAAGATAACAAATGAGCTTTCTGAGAGATTTTGCCCTGGAATTCACTTCCTATCAGCAAACTTTTATAATCTCTAATGGCTTTAGGCAAGTGTTCATAAACAAGCTTTGGGTGTCCTAAATCTGGGTGATGCGGTCCTCCCTTGTAGGAACCACAAGGGTCAGACGTGTCCCAATATTAGAAGATAGTTTGTAACCCAAAGTAGCCTCAAATGGGGAAAGTCCAGTGAAAGAGCGTAGCGCGTTGTTGTAAGCAAATTGCACCAAAGGGTATTCAATAAACCAAGTATCCTGGGTGATTGAGGAATAACAACGTAACTATTGTGGCAGGACTTTAGTAACTCTCTCAGTTTGCTATCTGATTATGATTTATATGCCATATTACGGCAGTTCTTGATACTGAGAAGTCCCAGCAAGGCGTATCAAAACTTGCTGTAAGTTGAGGGCTAGGATCACACTTTATTTCCATTGAAAGTCCAATTATGGAGAACACATGAGTGATAAAGAAAAATGTGGTATCTGAGGCTGTTATGGTGTGTTGCATGGTATAAATAGTAAAAACTTAGTTAAATTATATAAATTCATCATTATCGCATCAAACCCTTTATACATGTGAAGTTCCACAATGTAGTCCACTGTGATAGATGTCAGGGCCCTCATCTTTTTTCAGTGGGTGAAAGCCCTTTTTCCCTGTACGGTCATATTTGGAGTTAGCGCAGTTAATACAGCTTGTTACTAACTTGGGATGTCCTTGGAAAGCCCAGGACAATTATAAAATCTTTTAAATAGTTCAGGACACCTTTTTGAACCAGGATGGCCTACTGCAGGTGGGGCGTGGTGATCTCAAAATCTGTATGAGCAAGGTAGGTGGGACCCAAATCCTATCAGAAAAAAATAATCCCATCCTTTAAGGCATACAATAGATGTTGGTACTGCCTAGTCTCTAGGTTATTCACCAACTTTTTCCAATCAGGGAACATAATTTACATGCCATAAACTTTCACACATGGGTGTCTCTGGGGCCAGATCAGCATATGATAATGTAACTGGAGCCAGGGTGATTTCATGGAGGAGGACACCAATTCAGTGAGCTCAGACAGGTCATCCTTTGGGCCTGGAGCCACGGCATAGTTGCAGCTCAGAATATCAGGCAGTTCGTTTAATGGTCCTTTTATAAACTCATACTCGAAGTAAAAAACTGCAAAGATCCCTGTAGATATGTGCCTGGCGGTGGGCCCGTTCCTGAGTTTTACAATAGTACATTAAGGATCTATGGTCAGTAAATACAGTGATTTCATAATGTGCCCCACGGTGGAGATATCTCCAATGAGTAAGCGATCATGACACTGCTGCCATCTTTTTATAATAAATCGCCCACACCTATTCTGCAAAGGTGTTTTTTCTTGAGAATAACGTCATGCAATGCTCTGTCCCTTCTTGCTATTGAAAGATTTGTGACCTTTTGGCGGATTTTCTTGATTCCGCTGAATGAGTTTCACAGGATAAAACCCACTGAGCAACGGATGAGTGATAAGAGGATCACTGGCCCTCTACAATTAATAATAATAAAGTATTTTAAAAGGAGCTATTGCCCCAACAGTGACACTTTACTTAATAATAAACTAATGTCTACCTCAGTTACTCTTTCCACTCTTCTCTTTCTTTGTCAAAAAATCTCTTTTCTCACTATCACGCCCAACTCTTAATCTTTGGTATTCCTTGGTTGATTTAACATGCTTTACTTAGTAAATCCCCATTCTCTATAATCCAAAGGTTCCATTCAAACATTGAGGCTTTGGCGGAATTCCCTCAATTTTCCAAACCATAATTGATTTGATATATAATCCATCTCAACATAATCTATTGCTTAATCTTGAGACTCATCTCAAATCTAATCTACAGTCCGCTGGAACTATAGTTTATTGTCCAGTCATATCAGAATATTGACATTACCCCCTTGAATGGACAATAAGCTCCTATTGCTTGTATGGCTGAAGGAGCTTTGCGTGTACTCTGTTGTTAATCCAACCACCTGCAGGTTCCTAAATGGTGTAAGTGTCAACACAAGTCTTCTCAATTATCTCAAACAGTCCAATACATATACTGGCAAGCTTGTTCCTTCTTCCAAACCCATGTGAGTCATGGAACAGGACAAGATCTCCTACCCTGAACTGGGAAAGGCTGCTATGTTTACCTTGGGTGGCTGCCTGATCCTGGATCTTTTTGGCTAGACTAGTGGAATATGCTTCAGTTTGGAGTTTAATCAGCATGTCTGTTAAGGCAGACAAATAGCGTTGGGGCTCAACTCCACCAGTATCTTCCACACAGGAATAAACGAATTCTGGCAAGGCTGGATGTCTTCAGTGGAGTAGTTGGAAGGGACTTTTCCCTGTTGCCAAATGATAGCTGATATTGTATGCAAAGACAAAGTTGGATAATAGGGTACTCCAAAGAAGGCTGATCCATTACAAGCTTGCATAGAATATTTACCAAAGTTCTGTTGACACGTTCCACCATACCATTAGATTAAAGGTGGGTTGAAGTCAAGACTCCACGGATTTTCATCACTCCATTCAACTTGGGCAGGATATGCGATGTGAAATTGGTTCCATTGTCCATGAGGATAAATTGCGGACAACCATGTTGCTGTATAACACATTCCAGGATGAACTTGGCAGTAGTAACAGCCCCTAAATCATTGATCGCCCTTGCTTCCACCCATCTTGTCAAATGGTCAATCACTACTGTCAGGCCGCCAGGGGAGAAGCACTAGTGGCACATCCATCTGAAGAAAGAGCTTCAAAGTTTGATCTCATGGGTAACTTCGTGACTTATTTAATTTTAGTAAAAACCTATAATTACGAATTTATATCAGAAGTAGTCATAAAAAAAGTATTTTATTAGAATTATAAAACACTATTTATAAGTTCTAGGGGATTTAGGAAGTTGGTGTGGGATTAGCAGGATTATTGTGATAACCCTTAGTGGAGGCACGTGGTCTGCAGATCCAAGTGGATAATCCCAATGTGAAGGTGGATAGAAAATAGGTTAGATGTTTAAAGGGGAATTGGACTATCACCCTAAAATTAGATAAAACTAGGAGATAATATAAAATTGTAGTTGTTATCTGAGTTTAGGGAAATCCAAGGGAAATTTCAAAATTAATTCTTTTATTTTGGTTTTTTAAATTACTTAAACTGAATAAAATCTTATTTTCATCATCACTGGATCAGTTTGACATTTCAGCATATTTTAGCTTTGAAAGGGAGCATAGCAGTTGACTCCCTAGGTCAAGGCTTTTACCTTTACTAGGGAGAATCCTGACAATTCTTCTCAAGTCTTGGTCTTGGGGAGCAAACCTTGGTCGCTTTCAAAATAATTGATATAATTTATTGTTGGAGTATTTGAAGCAAAATTCTGATATTAATTAACAGATTATTTTTGTCCGGTTCTTTTGGGTTACTTGACCAATGTATTTTGAATTGAGGGTTGGGAATGTTAATCCAATGATGGTCAGTCCTTTTGATTAGTATTTGAGAAATTTGATTTGAATTGGACCTGTGATCAGCTGACTGATTCAACTCGAAATAAAATTTAGATGAGTTAGCTTTTATATTGAATTAGAGGCTATAATCATTAGCAAAAAAATTGGAGTTTGGATTTAAATGGGTAATCGCTGATTTATCCTGGTTTTGGAAATTAATATCATAGTATTCTGATTGGTCAGATTTGCAGTTCATCTTGAAGTTCCTTTTGGTCATATCTTGTTTAATATTTGGAGGTGAGCTGATGGAGTTGACAAGCATTAGGATTGCCAAGAAAGAGCCATCAATCATGTAACTATCTGCAGTAATGTAAGTTTCAGGATCCTTATCTGGCGCTTTTGGTCCATCATCATGCTGCATATTTTCAGGGTTTCCATGAAATTCTTGAGGTTTAATGCTATCATCAAATTCAGAAGCTAGCTCTGGACTTGATGGCTTAATTTGATTGGTCAAATTTTCAAGATGATACTCTTTAAAATTTGTGTTTGGCACTTTTAACTCCAAACAGTCAATAAAATTCGTTTTTATTTCTTTCACTAAATCAGAGTGTAAAATGAAATCATTGCGGAGAATTGGGTTCTGGTCACCTAAATAAAGTTATATTTTGAGTACTCATCGTCAATCTCTACTTTTGAATCAGGTGGGTAGAATTCTTTGACATCCACTTGCAAAACCTTATTTAGGTTTGAGCAGCCTAAACTTGTTTCTGATTCAAATGGGTCAAGTGGAATAGTAGAGATTAGAGTTTTATTAGCCTCATCTTTGATTCATTTTGTGGGGAACCTATAAAAAAGAATATTAGGAAAAATAGGTGTGGTTTTTGAATTTTGATTGGAGAAATTTTTGATATGATAATTCTCCATTAGAATAACTTGAAGAATAGATTTATTTTGATTGCTGAAGACAGTAAGGCGGATCTAGTATACAACCAAGTCCATCATCATCCTTAACAAAATCCTCACAAGTTAAGTCAAGTCCCTTTAAAAATCTGATAAGAGCTTGATACTCTTCATCTGGATCCTCTGAATAAATTATTGTTATATTTTCCTCTTTAACTCAATCCCTTTTTACTCCTTTAGGCTCATGTTTGGGGTTTGGAAGGCTTTGAACTTCTTTTTGACTAGACTGTTCTAGTTTTCTGAGAGGTTCCTCTTTTTGGCTTCAATGTTATTATATTTTCTTTATTTGAGGGTAACTTTTCTGGCCCCTTGATCTGGCATTGGTTCAATTGGGTAGAGTTTCTTTGGAGCATTCCTCTAACTATATTGATAGCTAAGTCATACTTAAGTTCAACTTTAGGGAAGTTGAAAGATTTAGAGAAAGCTCTGTTTGAAAGGTGAATTATTTGTTTTCTAGCATTTTTTATAATCAGCTCAAGTTGATCTCAGTTGAAGCCCTTAAGACTGTAGATCTTCTTTCCCTTAGTTTTCTTCTTAAGGCTATAGGTAAGCTCAAAAGCAGGTAATTGACTGTGTTTAGTAACCCCTGGTACCCATTGACACAGTCAAACTTAAGACTGTAAATTCCTTCCATCTCACCAGACCTTATGTTTGAGAGTTTTTGGAAGTGACATGCAGCTTTTAAGTTGTTACCCGTTTTCAGAACATATGTATTCTTGGTGCAACTAGGAAGCACTTGGCAGGGAGCACCATTTGTCAGGCCGCCAGGGAGAAGCACTAGTGGCACATTCATCTGAAGACAGAGCTTCAAAGTTTGCTCTCATGGGTAACTTCGTGACTTATTTACTTTTAATAAAACCTATAATTACGAATTTATATCAGAAGTAGGCGTAAAAAA